>JAFEMH010000815.1:545000-610474 GCA_022495995.1 Adenophora triphylla var. japonica | reverse complement strand
TAGGACCTTGCTGTGTTTGACACTTTGGGAGACGGGTTCCCGGGTACTCTCGATCACTCTCTGCCCCTTAGCTGGAGGGGTGCGATGGGCAAGATTTAGACAGCAGAATGGCCTTATGGGATAAAAGGGGAAAGCTCACGTGGCATGCCTTGGCTTTCCGTTTCTTTTATTTTAGACTTTTTTTGTTGTTTTAATTTACTTAAAACACTTGCCATGTTTTTCTCGAGAATCCTAGGTAGGTTGGAAAAGATTGCTCTTCTTTTTTTCGCAACTATGCTAGATCCTGGGTCAGTGGAGACCATCTGTGAGGCTATAAGCCCCTCGTTTTGCACCTGTATTTCGATATCCCGGGGCCTGGGCGGCCGAGGCGAGGGCCGTATAGTGCAAGCGGTTTCCACCGGCCTAAAAGAAAAATCGAAGTTCTAAGAGAGCCGAGCCTTTGTCATGTTCGTTTTGACGCGTTAGCCATGTGAATAGTGAACCGAGCCGGCCACTAAGTCAAGATCAGGTCAAGAGTTCGGCATGACCTCTCTTTACCTTGCTTGCGCAAGGGATCTGTGACGTTAGGCGTTGGCTGGGTCATATTGTCATGGCTGACGTATCAAAGGCGTGATGACATGGTGTCATGTGAGCATGGATGTATATCCGGGACGGAACATTGTCTGGGTGTAGCTTCGGAAATCAAGATCAGGTCAAGATTTTAGCATGACCTTTCATCGCTTTGCTTGTGCAAAGGGATCTTGAGTTCCGAGCCTTGACTCAGAAAATGGCCGGCATGGTATATGTATCCAGGCTGTATGACACGGACTGGGTAAAAACCAACCGAGTCTGGACAGAGTGTGACTCAAGACTCAAACGTGCAGGGTTGACGCTTGGCTAGGATGGGATGTTTGGAATGATCCCGTGCGCGTCCAAGAGGCCTAGGAAGACCAAACGGACTGCAACTGAGACCACTCCGGGTTGAGGGTTGTAGTGTGCAGTGTATCCGAGGCAGCAGTGCGCGTAGCGTGCGGTGTAACCGAGGCAGCAGTGTGAGTAGAGTGCGGTGTAACCGAGGCAGCAGTGCGCGTAGTGTGCGGTCTCTAAAATTCTTTTTCTGAGTAAAACAGAAGTTTTGAAGAATTTTAAATGTATGCACAGATGTATATTGATGCATTTTTTTTTTTGTATTTTTATTTTTTTTTGTAAAATAAAAAGTAAAGCACGTGCACACACACAACAGTTAAAGAAAGGGGTAAAATGAAAGTTTGACCCTCATCATCGTTTTAAAAATCTTTTGTTTTGTTTAAAAAGATTTTAAAACAAAAATCTCCCCAGCAGAGTCGCCAACTGAAATTACCCGGATCCGAATAGGCTTTGCAGCCCCGGCATCTGGCATCTTTCGCGTTGGCGGCGGTGTCTCGCCGTTTCGTTTTCGCATTTTGTAGAGTCGCCACGCCGTTTTTATTAAGCCCAAAACATTGAAAAAGGGCATCAGTTTAAAGATAATTTTAAACTGTTTTTTGTGTGATGAGATTTTGAGTTTGGAGGTCAGATGACTCCCCGGGAAGAGAATATTAGAATATTAGAGCTCACCCGAGTAGCCTCGTAAAACGAGTCTTTCGGATACCCCTAATATCCTTTAAATGTTGTGTGTGTGTGTGTGCTTTTTAAAAATGCATGCTGTATCGGATGTCTACATTGTATGCTATGTATGGAAATGTATTGAAATAGTATAGGAAGGAAGCCTTACCAATGTTGGTTCGTGTCTGTCTTCCGCTGGGGAATGGTGTTTGAGGTCGGAGTAGCGTTCCGGTACGGATCGGGATTGCTTCGGGAGGGACCGGTTGTACGCGGACGAGTTTCGGCGTGAGTTGAGGTTGTAGGCTGCGTTCGGGCAGAGGTTCGGCGTGCGTGGGGATCGTCGGGATCACTCGGGCAGAGGTTCGGCGTGCGTTGTGGTGGCAGGAGTTACTCGGGCAGAGGTTCGGCGTGGTTTGGGATCGTCGGTTTGACTCGGAAAGAGCCGGGACACCGTGGAAAGACCAGGCAAGGCCTCGGAGTACCACGAGGGGCCTCGAGTACCTCGAGAGTGCCTCGGGGCAGCGCGGGTGCGTCTCGGGAGCGCTCGGGGAGGCTTCAGAGCACCACAAGGGAGCTCGGAAGGCCTCGGAAGGATCCGAAAGGGGCGGGAGTGCCTCGAGAGGACTTAGAGGGGAGCCGAGGAAGGCTAAGGGAGGAAGAGAGAAGAGGGAGGTGTGTGAAAATGAGGAGGGGAGCCCTCTATTTATAGTAAAAATTTCGGAGCAAAGAGGTCGTACGGACCTTCTTGGTTATCCAGAATTTTGGATTTCCTCGATTTGAGGGAATGCAATGATGGTGAATATTACGGAATGATGGTGTTCCACTGAGCAATAAGGTCGTACGGACCATCTTGCATGCAAAGAGGTCGTACGGACCAACTCTAGGAAGTAATCATTTTCCCAGGATTTGAGGGAATATTGTGGACTTTAAGGGGATTTAGTAATCATTGAAACAAAAAGGTCCGTACGGACCTTAATTGCTTTACGATTTCCTGAAAATTCCCAAAAGGTCCTTTTGTCCCTTTTTATCCCGGAAGGCTCCTCCTTGGTTTGGTTGGGGTTTTGAGAGGGTTTTGAGAGGGTTTTGAGTGAGAGAGGTCTTCGAGACTACGTTTGATGAGTGCGGTGTTTCCGTGTGTTTGAAAGGGGGTGATCCAGATTGGGGTACTTACGGGAGGGTCGGCAATGCCGCAGATTCGGCCAGGCAACCACTGTTGTGCAGCGACATTCGAACAACTGCGTCAAACGCAGGCTACCTCCCCGAGAGGCATCCAAGCCGGTATCTGGGGACAGAATCCGTCAAGCTGCCGAAGCTCAGGAATTCATCCACAATCAATGAGTTGAGGGAAGACATATGGCCTATCTACGAGGAATCCTCCTCTAACTATGGCTCAACTCAGAGCGGCTTGTTGAAGGGACCAAACCTGATGTCGGCGTTCTAACCCGATCGGGTCAAATCCATGCATTATCACCTAAGGCCACCAAAAAGCCGACGGAGCGAGTGCAATCCGGCCCGGCCCAGAAGCCAAAATTCCTTGAAAGAGGACCCGATCCTCACTCAGCTCAAGTAGACTCGAGGCGAACATTTCCCTTTGGTCTCTGCTCACCTCTTCATATCCTCACAAGCTCAAGCTAGAGGAAAGCACAGCCGTACCATGGTCCCGTGGACGCGACCCCGGATGAAGTCATTCGGATGATAGGCAACATCCACTATGGCAACATTATCACCTTCACAGATTTGGACCTTCCAAAATTTGGGGTTGATCACAATGAGCCGCTCTACATCACGGTCAGTGGACGACGTCGCCTTCCCGCGTGTTGGTAGACGGAGGTTCGGAATGAATGTCTTGCCCGCCAAGATGATGGACTGCTGTGACATCAAGCCCGCGAGATCTTAAGCCTTCGATCCACACTGTCAAGGCCTATGACTCTACTTCCCGTACGGTTCTCGGGGTTGCTACTCTTAACATGCGGTTCGGTAGCGGGTGATCCCCACCGAATTCCAAGTGTTAGACATTCCAATCACTTTCACGGCCATCTGGGGCGTCCTGGATGCATCAAATCAATGGCGTGGCATCCGCCCTTTACCGGTGCCTTCAAGTTCATGCAAGGCGACGAGCTAACCACGGTCTATGGCGACGGCGTCACCACCCAGGGGACCGGCACCAACGACATTCCGGTGTTAGAAATCAAGCATAATGATGACATGCCATTAGCGGATTCACTCTGGAGACCTCCAAGATCCAAATATGCAACGTGGACCTTCCACTTGTCTCACGATCGATTCCTCCCGCCATGAGGATGATGAAACTCATGAACTTCATCCCGGGGCTGGGGCTCGGCAAAAGGCTGCAAGGCCAACACCAAGTTATTGAAGTCAAGGACCACACCACGGTCCGGGGATTGGCTACGTGCTAACACCGGCCCGACATCAAGGAAGACAAAAGGCTCGCCGCAAGCGGCGGCCCGCAAAAGGGGAACCTCCACGGCACACCAAATCTCCCGACCTTACGGCTTTGACCTCGCTCATTACTTCACCAAGGAAGGAAGCAGCGGAAGCGAGGGGACCGACAAGGGAACGTGACGAGGGCGAGGGGCCGACAAGGGAAACCGGCGGAAGCTGAGGGGACAGCGGCAATGAACAGCGGCGGGCGGGGACCGATAGTGGAAGCTGATGAAGATGAGAAAGAAGCAGGGATAGTCGGTACGGAGACTACGGGAAGAATGGAACAGCTAGCACGGGACCTCAAGCGTTTGAGAGGACTCAAAGCTAATCCGATAAGGGGAGCGTTCCTCGACATCGCGCTCTACTGGACCCAGCTGCCACCACATCCAAGCATGAGTACACATTCAAGGGAATCCCGAGACTTGGAGGAGCAACTCAAGGTACTCTCCATGGGAAGCAAATTGTTCGGATCAGCCGCGAGGCCACATTCGAGACGGTAAGTCCAAAGCGAAGGAACCGGGAATTCATAGAAGACGCTCTCGGCGGACCCGGCTCACAGAGTCTTTTTGAAGAAGTCATGGATTTGCCTAACTTGATCAAGCTGGGGCTCCGACAATAGCATGATTGCCATGATTGGGACAGCAGAAGCCAAGCCTCTCGATCCCAGCACCCTCATCAAGCATCCAGCAATGTCACTAAAGAATTGGGTAACTTTCAGAACCGGGCAAGCCGGGCGGGGTGGAAGACAAGCTGGGCCTTCCCACATCTCCCTAAACCCGGTCTCAAACCCTCGAGTCGAGTCCTTGTCGAGTCCGGTCCTGCGAGTCATCCAACGGCCTTACGCAGGAGGACTATAATGTTGTAGCCAATCATGTATTCCCGTTCTTGTTTAATGAAAAGTCGACCTTTCGGAGTATCCTCTCATTGCCACTTTAATAGCTGATAAGTTAACAAACAACTTAAAAGACGTTAATAATTCAATTGATAAAGAAGCAGACACATTAAACGAAAAATACATTAAAGAAGTTCTCGAGTGTGTAGTTGACGAGAGGACAACAAGACTGGCTGCCGAAGAGGTTATGACCAAAGTTAACACTGGGAGTCGGTGCAAGAGCCTAAAGAGACACAAGTGGGCGGTTTCTTCGCCGATGCGAGAAAAGGAAGCCCTGATAAACCTCCTCGGGAGTATGTTGACGTGTTCGCTGGTCATACCAGGACATGCCGAGGACTAGATCCCTCAATCGTGGAGCACGAATTCCCCTGGATCCCAAATCCAAGCCTGTCAAAGCAGAAAGCCGCGCAAGATCAAGCCGAGTGGTCCTTGCAAGTTAAAGAAGAAATTGAGAAAATGCTCCGAGTTGGTTTCATCGAGTGATTGAGTACCCGACTTGGCTCTCCAACATCGTGACGGTCACCAAGGCCAACGGAAAGGTCGGATCTTTGTGTGGATTTCCGGGATCTCAACAAGGCTAGCCCTAAGGATGATTTCCCATTGCCTAACATCGACATGCTGGTCGACACCACGGCAAATTTCAAAGTAAAGTCCTTCGTGGACGGGTTCGCTAGATACAACCAGATCAAGATGTCCGAGGAGGATCAGGCCAAGACTGCCTTCACCACTCCATGGGGATATGCATTACACGGTCATGCCGTTCGGTACGAAGAACGGCCGGGGCTACTTACCGGCGGGCTGCACAGCCCTCTTCCATGACATGATTCACAAGGAAATCAAAGTATACGTCGATGACATGATCATCCACTTCAAGGGATCAGACATGCGGCACATGACAGATCTGAGAAAGTTCTTCAACAGACTCAGAAAGCACTCCATGAGGCTAAACCCGGCAAAATGCACCTTCGGCGTCAAGCGCGGCAAGGTACTGGGGTACATGGTTACAGAAAGAGGTATCGAAGCCGATCCCAGGAAAATCAAGGCCATCATTAACATGAAGCCGCCTCAAACCCTAACAAAAGTAAAAAGCTTCATGGGAAGGCTTCAGTACATCAGTCGCTTCATCAACCAGTTGACATCTCTCTGTGAGCCCATGTTCAACCTGATGAAAAAGAATGCCGACATCAAATGGGACTCCGAGTGCCAAACAACTTTTGAAAAAATCAAGACCTACTTGGTTAATCCCCCAATTCTGTGCCCGCCACATGAAGACAAGCCACTACTCCTGTATCTGACAGTAATAGACACGTCAATCGAAGCAATGCTGGCACAAGAGCAGAAAGATTCTAAGGTTGAGCATGCAATCTACTTCGTAAGTCGAAAGCTTCAAGGAAGTGAACTCAGCTACTCAGCATAAGAGAAAACTTGTACCGCCTTGGTATGGGTAGTCGGGAAACTGAAACACTACATGCAGTCGCATTCAGTGCTCCTGGTCTCCAAAGTGGACCCTGTCTGATATCTCTTTGACAAGCCATCTCTGTCAATGCGGCTAGCCAAGTGGTCATTCTTCCTGGCTGAGTTCGACATCAAGTACATGGTCAGAAAATCAATAAAGGGCAGAGTAATGGCAGATCAGCTGGCCGAATTCCCAAGCAATGAACCTAAGGGTCCTGATCCGCAATTTTCGAATGACGGAATCTTTTCACTTGACAGCACAAACCGCTGGCAACTCTTCTTCGATGGGGCAGCTAACAGGAAGGGGAATGGTATTGGAATGCTCCTTGTCGATCCCAAGGACGAGCATACTCCCATAGCCATTGTAACGACCCTAAACCTAGGCACTAATTTAGCATCATATTGTGTGCTTTTAATATTATTGTTAATAATATGTGTTCATTTTTATATACTTGATTTCTTATATTAAGATAAAATGATAGGGAAATAAAATAATGTTCTGGGGAAAAATATAAAAATAGAAAATAAATAAAGTATGAGATAAGGTTAAATTGTGGGGGAAGAATTTAGAGTAAAGGGGTTTAGTTTTAATGTTTTGGAATTTGAAGGATATGGTTAATTATTGTTGAAAGCCTTGGAATACTAGGTTGGGTGGGGGGACCATTTTCCCTAAAATCCTCTCATTTCCCCTCCCAAGTCAAGGCTTCCCCATACCTCCCATACCTCATATACTTCCCCCTCACTCTTCCATCCTCCTTCTTATCTTCCTCATCATTCTCTCCTTCTTCCTTATCATTTTCCATGGATACTCTCCATGGAAAGCCTCATCTACCAAAGCCCTCCTAAGCTCATTTTTTCTCCATTTTCAAAATAAGTTGTACTTTTATGCTTGGAACATGAAGGGGAGTTCATCAAACCAAGAAAATCATCATTCCATCTTGTATTGGCTAAGGTGAGTTATTATGACTTCCCTTCAAATAAATGTTCATGGAATATTTGATATTATTAATGTTATTATAAATGTTGTTTGAAATGTTAGGACATATTCTTGGAGTAAAGAAATTGTTTAATGATCTAGATGTAAGAATGATATTCATGGATGTTGTTAAAGGATGTGGTATTTTAAATAAGGTTATTTGAGCAAGTTGGGTTAATTAAGGATGAATTGATTTTATTATGAAATGGGGGGTTAAAGTTGGAAGAATAAGGATATAAAGAAAATAAAAGGTTGATGACTTTAATGTTGATCTTGTTATATTGATGATTGTTCATGCTTTGGAAACTTTATAAGAGTTGAGTGATTTGGTAAATGAAATAGAATGAGATTAATGTTCAAGGAAGATCATTTAAAAGGGTTGAAATGGGTGAAATGGGTAGAGATAAATAATCTAAGGCTACTTGGTTTTGAGTTTACATGTTTGGAATGGGACTTGGTAAGGTTAAAGTATCTTTTGGTGTTCTTGAATTAAGCTTGGTTAGAAGGAATGGAAACCTAGGCATAAAAGGGTCAAAAATCTGAGTTTTGTCTTTGGAGGGAGGCTTGGGCGGTCGCCCATGGGGGCTTGAGCGGCCGCCCATCGCCACAGAAACAACAATTGCCTTTGAAGTCCACTTGGGCGGTCGCCCAAGTGGTAAGGGCGGTCGCCCAAGACCCCAGGAAATTGAATTTTGAATCTAAACCAGAATTTGTGTAGCAACCTTGTTTGGTCCCTTATAAATTATGACTCCCACTTGGTAAATTGAGCTTGAACCCTCATAGAGGCCTTGTGTTATTGTACAATGACTTTGTAGGAATGGTTTATGATGCATAGTGGTTCGACTTGTCCCTATCTTTGGCGAATAGTTGTGAAGGGTGTAGAAGCATAGGTTTCACTATTGAGCAAATTGGTAATGGGTATGTATCACTTTGTGGCATTGTTATTCTAAGTTATGGAATTTGATTATATGGTTACCTTAATATCCCAATTGTGGATTATTTGACAAGTTGTTATGTTATCCCAATGTGTGGACATGTTTACTATGTGGTTGCATGGTTATCCCATTTGAGGATTTATTTGCTATCATTCATATTTATTGATGATACTATGCATAGTGTATTAGATGATTGTTGCACTATGGAATTGAGTAGCATGAGTATACATTACCATGTTGTTATATGATTATCCCTTTTTGTGGATTATGTTTCAAGTATCTATGTTGTGCTTGAACATGTTGATATTCGGGGGTATAATGGAATTCAATCAATTATGGATTTGTTCTATAAGTGATTGAAGGTTCATCATACCTGGGACCGTCCCCTCTGTGGCCACAGAGTGGGTGTGCTAACGTACCGTATTGAGCATGAAGAAGCCTTTACTAGACTGTTGCGATTGGTGTACGGGGGAATGCTTACGTATTAAGCCTAAAGCTTTACAGTTAGCGATATTATTGTTGGATACTCTATTATAGGTATCTTTTCTTATATGGATCTCACGGAGTATGAGTCCTATAAGAGGTGAATGTGCTGGAGGCAATTCACCAAAGAGTGGAGTTTTACTCCCACGTTGTACGACTTATTGTTCAGACGGGAAAGGTAAAATGAGGTAACGTAATGTGTTTACCGCTTTCGTAATGTGTTATGTGCTACCATGCTATATGTTGCACTTTGTTTGGCATCTTCTTTGCATTCATAATAGCTCATTGAGATTTATTCTCACCCCTCTCCCTTTAATGTTTTTAGATTCCGAGACAGGCGGACCGGCCAAGTAAGGGCGGTGAGGAGTTTGGAAGTGATATTTTGGGAATTGTCGGGGTACTTATAGGTTGGAGTAAAAAGTGTATTTTGGTATAATTCAATTAAGGAGTTTGTATTTATAAACCTTCATTTTATGTTATAACCGATGTCTTTTTGTAACTCAAACAGTTTCTTACTTTCAAGATAGTCAACTATTTCTCCATTTTGAAAAGGTGTAGAGTTATTTTGAAATGGTTATAACAATTGTATTTATGTTTGAAAGTTAAATAAAAGTGTTTAAAAGTTTTAGGAAATTTGGGATAGTTTGAGGACGCTCCAGCTCGGGACACGTGTAGGTTCCGGGTCGGGGTCTTCACAGCCATCAAGCTGAATTCAGAAACGACCAACAATGCAGCAGAATACGAAGCTTGTGCAGCAGGTTTGGAAGCCGCCCTCGAGCGCAACATCTCAGAGCTGGATGTATATGGAGACTCAGCATTGATCATCAATCAAGTGTCCAACAAATGGAAGACGGTAGATTCTGGCCTTCAGAAGTACCACGCGTACATGGAGGAGCTCATTGCTCGGTTTAAGGACATCTCTTTTCACTATTTGCCAAGAGACGAGGGAACCGCCGCGAGACGCCACGGCAACCCTCGCCTCTCTTGTCGAAATTCCCGATGGGAAAGCGGTAAAACCCCTCGAGAATAGGCGACGGGAAACACCCGCCTATTCTTGTGAGATCGAAAAAGAAAAAGAAACGATCGACAAACCCCGGTACAATCCGTATTTACCAAGTACCTCCAAAGCGGAGAAGCTTCCTTCACAAATGAAGATGGAAAATACAAAAGAAGGGATCAAAGCCAAAAACATGATGGCATTAAAACGCTGGCATCCCACTTCGTCATTACGGGGGTATGTTGTACAAGAAAGCGCCACCAGGGCCGCTCCTTCGGTGTGTAAACAAAGAAAAGCCCGGCGAGCTAATGAACGAAGTTCACAACGGAACTGCGGTCCGCACATGAACGCCCGAGCATTGACACAGATCATTCTCCGTATGGGATACTATTGGATATCAATGGAAACAGACTGCATCCAGTTCGTCCGAAGCTGCGACAAATGTCAACGGTTCTCCAACCTCAATCACATCCCCCCTCATGAACTCTATTGCATGACTACGCCATGGCCTTTCGCCATATGTGGAATCGACGTCATCGGCAAGATCACTCCTCCAGGGAGCAATGGTCACGAGTTCATTCTAGTCGCAGTCGACTACTTCACCAAATGGGTAGAAGCCAGATCATATAAGGTACTGAATTCTAAGAAGGTGGCTGAGTTCATCCGAGAGAACACCATGTGCCGATACGGGGTGCCCAACGAGATCATCTCCGACAATGGGACTCACTTCGAAGGAGATTGTGACCAACTACTGACCGAATTCAGAGTCACACGTCACAAGTCTTCTCCTTACAGACCACAAACCAATGGTGCAGTAGAGGCAGCCAACAAAACTCTCGCCATGATAATCAGAAAGATGACCACTGCAGGTCGGGACTGGCCCGAAAAGCTACATTTAGCCCTCTGGGGATACAGAACGTCAGTCAGAACCGCCACAGGGGAGACTCCATTCGCGCTTACCTACGGAATGGAAGCAATGTTGCCCGTGGAATTGGAAATTCCATCCCTCCGAGTCCTCTTGGAAAACGGGATCAATGAAGTCGAATGGCTACAGAGCCGTCACGACGAACTTGCTCTACTCGACGAGCGCAGATTGAAAGCCATGGAACACACTCGAGCCTACCAGAGCGGAATGGCCCGAGCATTCGACAAGAAAGTCAAGATCCGGGAGATCAGAGAAGGCGACTTGGTGCGAAACGAAAAGCCTCCTACGCAGACCAAGCCCCTCGGAAAGTGGGAGCCTACCTGGATAGGACCGTTCGTGGTACAAAGAATCTTCTCCGGAGGAGCCATGAAGCTAGCAGACTTGGACGGAAACCCTTTCGTTAACCCCGTGAACGGAAGCAAGCTCCGCAGATACTTCGTTTGAGGAAGAGCACGAGTCAACTCTCCTTCCCCATACACCGTCCCTCGGTAAATTAAAGTGCTAAAAGAGTAATACCCAACCGGATACATTCTCGCTAATGATCCAGGTAAAAAGCAGTGGTCGCACTTCTTTTGTCTTTGTTTTTCTCAAATTCACCTAAAGTGTCGAACTACGGTGACCCGAGCCCCTTAGTCCAATTGTAAAAGGGGAACGTAGTGCAGGCCATCATTGGTTCGGTCTAAAAAACAAAAAAAAATATACAATAAGCATCAATTGCTTGTGTTTCGAAAAACTCTTTTCATTTAACCTACAAATTCATAACGGTTAAAACATTCTTTGATGAGTTCAAGCACGGTCAACTCTTGACTCGCTACACGCTAGCAAAACTACAATAAAACATTAATCAATTAATGTGTCTCGCAATGATAATGGGTGGATACTGGACGCAAGAGTCAACCTAGTTTCCGTACTAGGTCCTTCATCCTTTCTTCCTTCCCTGTTCCCCGACGAGTGTTCTTCACCTTCGCAGGAAATATTCCGGTAGGCCTTCTACCTGGCTCAGGGACTCTTCCCGACGCCTCCGTCAAGCCTGTGGCTGTCAACGCAGCCCTTTCTCTAGCTCTGTCTCGAGCCGCCTCGCTTCGAGCCATCATCACAGTGCTTTGATTGGCCTCCCGATCAGCACTTGCCTCATAATCAGCCATGGCATCGCCAGTACGATTCCCAGGGTTAGCCCTTGCTTGTCTCTCCTCAAGGTCGAGCCGTCCAGTGTGATCAAGACTCAACAGCTCACTCCGTCTCCACAAGATAGCCATGTGTGTCTCCCCTATACACTCTTCGTACCGGTTCGAATACTGCGTCGACGAACGGTGCCTTCTTCCGGTGAGAGAGAACCTGCGGGAAAGGACGTGTATTGCCACCACCGGTGATCAGCAATAGCGTCGAAGGATCTTCCATCCGCAGAGATCCCACCTCAAAGGTAGCAACATAACTCGAGATCGGGCGGCGGAACTGCTCCCAGCCCATACTGTCGCGAGAACCAATGATGGAATATAGAAAGACGTCGAGACAGCCACGGTACTACGATAACCAACAGACCCTCCTGAGTGGTCTGCAAGTCTGTAACTTCCAATGGGGAACCCACCATCGCAAGTGATGCAAAGTCTGCCATCCAGAGTTCGGCTCGGCCCAATCGCCCCTATCACCAGAGAGGACGTCGCGAGAAGGACCAAGCGTCACAGGACATTGGCACCTCGAGGCATCATCTGTAGCCTCTCCTCAACCACATGGTAAGCATAGCGGGCTCCTCCCCCGCGTGTAGCTGGCCATCGCCGGTCGCCATCCGACCTATGCCTAGTGAACGTCTCGCCCAAGACTCACGGCGCACGATGTCTCCCCACTCAGACTGCCTCACCAGGTCCAGGACACTGTGATGGCACACACCTGCAGACGTGAATATGAACAGAGTAGCACACGCGCACAGAGTAAACGCGTCCCACAAAAAATACGCTCCCCGGCTCGAAGCAAATCTTTCGGGCGATCCCCTGAAATGTCAATATAATCGGTATCTCAGTATCGGCATCCCGTATCCTTATGAAACTGTGATGCTGCCCCTGGTTTCATTCAACACAAATATCAATATCCCTTCCGCCGGGCCTCGTGCAACACTCGCAAATAATTAATAATTAGTTCATACATGCTTAATTTTTGACCTGTTCAATTTTTAGTGCATTTCTCATTTTTATTTATTTTTGATTAACCTACTTCCTTATTTGCCAAAATAACAGAAGGTGATCACAAAATAAATATGCGAAGTACAGGATCCGCCCCCACGGGCGCCTTTTTGCAAATACAGGCTTCAAATCAAATTTGTTCCTCGACAAATACATGCATTTTGTCTAAACAAAGCGAAAAGAAAGAAAGCGTAAAAATAGGACTACTCGAGTCCCCGCTCGTCATCCGTGCACTCGGCACTACTCCGCCGCCGGATCCGTCGCAAACGGCAGGAACTCGCCAAATTCCTCCAAATGGGGAATAGGCGAAGGGCCTCCTGAGGTACGCGAACTCGAGGACTCCCCCTCTCGCACCCCGAGTGCGCGGAAGAAGGAGCTCCAAATCCGGCCGTTCGCCCGCGAGCGGCCGAACCCCCGTGTAAAGTCCTCCCCACTCACTGGCGGGAGCTAGGCGAATCTCTCGGCCTAGACGGCCCCCGATCACGGACGTCCACGCTCCTCCGGGAACTGCACCGCATGAACTCCACGAGCCTCCTAGCGTAGGCGGACCACCCGTCCACCAGCCACATAGCGTCGTTGTACGAATGCACGGGACTCTTATCGCACCGAGAAAATTTTTGCCACTTTGGCCCCTCAGTTTTTCGCAGTTTCAATTTTACCACTTTTGGCCCCCAAAAGTGTAAAATTTCCCCCAGTTAGACATTCCTAACACCCCATCCCCCGAGGATAAATTCTCAGTTAGTTTTCACTAACGCTCGTCTCCAGACGTTAAAATTCCTAATGGTTTTCACCATCAATTAAAGTCTCAATCGCGACCTTTCACGGTCCGATTCCAACTCTCAATCGCGACCTTTCACGGTCCGATTCCAACTCTAAACCGCGACCTTTCACGGTCCGATTTCAACTCTCAATCGCGACCTTTCACGGTCCGATTCCAACTCTAAACCGCGACCTTTCACGGTCCGATTTCAACTCTCAATCGCGACCTTTCACGGTCCGATTCCAACTCTCAATCGCGACCTTTCACGGTCCGATTTCAACCGCGACCTTTCACGGTCCGATTTCAACTCTCAATCGCGACCTTTCACGGTCCGATTCCAACTCTAAACCGCGACCTTTCACGGTCCGATTTCAACTCTCAATCGCGACCTTTCACGGTCCGATTCCAACTCTCAATCGCGACCTTTCACGGTCCGATTTCAATTCTCAATCGCGACCTTTCACGGTCCGATCTCAATTCTCAATCGCGACCTTTCACGGTCCGATCTCAATCCTTAATCGCAACCTTTCACGGTTCGATTTCAATCCTCAATCGCGACCTTTCACGGTCCGATTCCAACTCTAAACCGCGACCTTTCACGGTCCGATTTCAATCCCTAATCGCGACCTTTCACGGTCCGATTTCAATCCTCAATCGCGACCTTTCACAGTCCGATTCCAATCCTTAATCGCGACCTTTCACGGTCCGATTTCAATCCTCAATCGCGACCTTTCACGGTCCGATTCCAATCCTTAATCGCGACCTTTCACGGTCCGATTTCAATCCTCAATCGCGACCTTTCACGGTCCGATTCCAATCCTCAATCGCGACCTTTCGCGGTCCAATTTCAATCCTCATTCGCGACCTTTCACGGTCCGATTTCAATCCTCAATCGCGACCTTTCACGGTCCGATTCCAATCCTTAATCGCGACCTTTCACGATCCGATTCAAATCATTAATCACGACCTTTCACGGTCCGATTTCAATCCTCAATCGCGACCTTTCACGGTCCGATTTCAATTCTCAATCGCGATCTTTCACGGTCCGATTTCAAGTCTTAACCTCGACCTTTCATGGTCCGATCTCAAATCCCATCTCGACCTTTCACGGTCCGATCTCAAACAGTCAATCCCGACCTTCGCGGTCCGACCTCCTATCAAGACCTTCGCTGTTCGTCTTCTCGGCAACAACAATAAGCCCGAACCCCAAGGCACGAACGCCTTGCAACAATCCCTCTTCGGCCATCCTTGTAAGCCCGAACACCTTTTCACTTCAGCAAGTGAACATTCATCTCCCCGGCCGCCAGTCGTAAGCCCGATCGTTCACCTCAGCGGCAGCTGCAATAAGCCCGCACAACAATCCCTCTTCGGCCATCAAGGTAAGCCCGAATACTCATCCCCAGCAGGATTCTAAAGAAGAAATGTCGATCCCTCCGTGTTGTTAATAACGCCAGTTTAACACAACCGTTCCCCTCATTGTTACCTCATCCTCATGCCAGGATAAAATCGGCAACAACAATAAACCCCAAGCACCCACGAACGCCTTCGTCACGGGATAAATGTATCCTTGCAACTCCGGCGAAGGCGCCACACGCCCTCGTATGGTTCAAGAACTCCGGTTTGAGGCGCCACACGCCCTCGAAGGTTTCGAAGTCCTGTGCTTCAGACGCCTCCCAACAGTCTCCATTCGGAGTCACGGGTGCACCTCGCGAATGGTCTCATTCGTGTTCGACGCCTCCTAACATGTCTCGCCAGTCAAGGTCCCCACGCGTGGCCCTTGCAACCTTTCGAACTACGATCGGCTTGATTCCCGCCGGATACGTAGGAATCCTTCCGCTAAGGGTCCAGCCACTCGACCGCCTGTGTCTCTTTCAAAGTAAGGCATCCCGATTTAGATCCTTATCTTTTTCAACGACCCCACCTCCTTCGGAAAGTGACGTCGGCGAGGGGCTAACTGTAAGTACCCAACCGGATCGCCCAAATCCGTCGAAAGTTAACCGAAATCCGTTAACCGCTCCGCCTGTGTTAACCGGAACTCGTTAAACTCCCGTTCTTTGTGCTAACGAGACATCCGGGGATCGCCTGCATCCCGACGTCAAACCGTACTTCTAACACGTGTCATCTCACGTAAAAGTATGGCTTTCCTCAAAACGCATTTTTGCACTTTCGGGGGCGTTTCGGACATTTTCCGGACTGTTATTTTAAAAAACGGACAAAACCGGGACCCGGGGACAAAATCCCACATGGCTGGTGACTCAGAGGGACACTTGGCACGCATGCCACCTCCCTCTAGTCACCCTTCAATCAAATTCAAAGGGAAAAGACTAAAATACCCCTGGTATACAGTCAAAGTCCGACCGGACTCCCTGTGCACTTTTCCTGAAATTGCCAAAGAAGTCCCCTGCATTTCCAAAATACCCAAAAACCCCTGGATTCAGTCCAAGTCCGTCCGGACTCCTACTGCAATTTTCACCCTATAAATAGAAGTTGCTGTCAAAGGCAAGAAAAGGAAATTTTGAACACCAAAAATTCACCACCCCCTCGGCCCAAACTGATTTCACCCCTTCCGAGCCTCCGTTCTGTCTCGATTCGCGTGAAACCTTCGTATTTCGATCAAATATGCACCTTACTACTTCGAAACAACCTTTCGAATCACTTTTCGTGTCCCATACACACCTCCCGAGCTAAAGGAGTCAACCCTAGCCATAGGTATAACTCCCTCTCTCTAAATCTCTCATTTCGTCTCGGTTTACGCGCCAGTCGCTACAACCGTTTCGAACGTCGTTATCGAAATGTAGACGCCTCCGTCTAACGGGGTCCGATACGTTTTAGCCCCTCGATCCTCTTCTCTTTCCGTAAGAGAAGTAATCACGGGTTAAAACGGCGTTCCGACCCCGTTCCGTTTACTTTTATTGTCATTTACCAATTCCGGATCGATAGATCCGTCGATCGTCATTTTAATTTCTGTCATTTACAAATCCGAGCCGTTTGGCCTCGTTGATCGTCATTTACAAATCCGAGCCGTTTGGCCTCGTTGATCGTCATTTACGAATCCGGATCGTTTGATTCCGTTGATACCGCACTTTAAATACTATCATTTACAAAGTCCGACCCGTTTGGATCGTGATAGCATTTACTTTTCAAAGTCCGAGTCGCAACCCGATTCGTTGATCGCATATCATTTAAAACGCATTTTTCCCATAAAAATCGTTAACAATGTAATGCCCGGTTCAAAACCGGAGTTCGTCCGTCGAACTCTCTTTCAAAACGCGCGAAATGACGTTCGGCCTCCGAATGCTCATCTTCAAACTAAAAGCCGCCATTTGACACTCATATCATTTAAAATGCATTTTTCCCGTAAAAATCGTTAACAATGACACGCCCGGTTCAAAAAACCGGAGTTCGACCTTCGAACTCCTTTTCAACTCAAAATCGACGTTTGCCACGCAAACGCTCATTTCAAACTCAAAACCGACGTTTGTCATTCAAACGCTCGTCTTTTCAAACAAAGTCACCTAATCAACGTTTGTCATTCAAACCAAGATTAAGCTTGTCATTCAAGCCCCCATTTCAAAAGACACACACACACACACACACGATTTCGAGAAAGGTAGAAAGACTCGTCATGCGAGGCGTTTCGGGCGATCTCGTAATACTCTACCCGAAACGTAACTTGACCTCCGAACCTAACAATCTCTGGTACAAAAAGCTTTTTACTCGTTTTTGCTGCCAATAAAAATGATCCCCGTTTTCAAAGCCTTTTCCTAAGTTTTTGCTACCAATAAAATCGACACCTTTTCACAATAGCCGTTTCTCAACGTTTTGGCTCAAAAAACAAAAACCGCGTGGCGACTCCTCATTTTTCCTTCCCATGAAGCGAGGTCTCAGACACCAAACCCTCCGCGAAAGACAACCGCCTTCGCTCGCGCGAATCCGGGTAATTTCAATATCATTTAATGCCTTTTTCCCATAAAAATGCTAACAATGTAACGCCCGGTTCAAAACCGGAGTTCGACATTCGAATTCTCTTTCAAAACGCGCGAAATGACTTTTGGCATCCAAATGCTCATCTTCAAACTTAAAAGCCGCCATTTGACACTCAAATCATTTAATGCTTTTTTCCCGTAAAAATGCTAACAATGACACGCCCGGTTCAAAACCGGAGTTCGACATTCGAACTCTCTTTCAAAACACGGGAAATGACATTTGGCATCCAAACGCTCATCTTCAAACTCAAAAATCCGACGTTTGACATTCAAACGCTCCTTTCTTAAAAGTCAACATTTGACACTTAAGACAAACAATTAAAATCAGCATTCACGCCACTTTTCCTAAAACTTCCAAAAACGACATTTGTCATTCAAACGCTCACCTTTTCAAACAAAATCCCGTAATCAACGTTTGACATTCAAACCAAGATTAAGCTTGTCATTCAAGCCCCCATTTTCAAAATGCAAACACACATACACACGCACACATTTTCGAGAAAGGTAGAAAGACTCGTCATACGAGGCATTTCAGGTGATCTCAATATACTCTTCCCGAAATGTAACGTGACCTCCGAACCTAACAATCTCTTGTACTAAAAAGCTTTTTACTCGTTTTTGCTACCAATAAAAATGACACCCCGTTTTCAAAGCCTTTTCCTAAGTTTTTGCTACCAATAAAAATGACACCATTTTTTAACCAAAAGCCGTTTTTCAACGTTTGGGCTCAAAATACAAAAAACTGCGTGGCGACTCCTCTCCTTCCCGAAAGCGAGGTCTCAGACACCAACCCTCCGCAAAAGACAACCGCTTTTTCGCTCGCGCGAAAATCCCGGGTAATTTCAGTTGGCGACTCCGCTGGGGATTTGGATACTTTTTTCAAAACTACCGTTGTTTTCAAAAAAGCCTTCCGTGGATCAAACTTTCATTTACCCTTCCTCGTTTTTGTGTGCGTGTGTTACTTTAAACCTCGAACGGTTTTTTTTCAGGGCATTACATTATCGTCTTTTCAAAATCATACCATGTTCGTGCATTCCCGTTCATACTTGATTTTCATGCTAGATTTTGAACTGTGCATAAAATCCTTTAAGACACATTCTGAAAAATCTTTGTTTTACTCAGAAAAAGAATTTTAGTGACCGCACACTACTCGCACTTGCTGCATCGGTACACCGCACTTCACGTGCACTTGCTGCCTCGGTACACTGCACACTACGACCCGTAACCCGGGATGACCGTTCAGTTGCAGCTCGGTTGGTCTGCCGGACACCTTTCGAGCGCATGGGGTCGTCCCAAACAGCCCATCCTAGCCCGTGTAAGCCATGCACTCTTTGTGTCACACTTCGTCCAAGACCCCAGTTGGTTTTTGGCTTAGTACGTGTCATAAAGCCCAAGTGTATGTTTTTTACACCGGGTTCCGCCACGAGTCAAGCTCGAAAGATTGAGACCGAAGGTCGTTCCCGACCCGAAGTCTTGCGCTTTTCAGTCTTGACTTTGACGCGGAGCTCTGTCGAAAAATATACCCGAAGGTTCAATGTGACACCGTGTCACCAAACCCTCACCGTATGCACCGTGCCAGCCACAACTTGGCCAACGCCAAAAGCTAAGGTCCCTCGCACAAGCGAGTCAGGAGAGGTCATGCCGAAATTTTGGCACGATCCCCGCCTTAACTTAAGGATGTTGACTTCGACTATGGCCCGTGCGTCACATACGTTGGAAGTTTGCGTGATCAGCTAGCCTTAAGTTCACTTTTTCCTTTGTCGGTGGAACTCGCTTGCCTTATAGGACCCTCGCTCGAGATTGTCCGTCCCGAGAAGATGATCTACAAATGGAAATGAGGGGCTTATAAACGTAGTGACGAGATCCACTGATTAGAGTCTTAGGTTAGTTGCGAAAAAGAAGACACGATCTTTTCCAACCGATTAGGACTCTGAGAAAACGCGTTTTAAGTAAACATTAATCGGTAATTGCACATTGCACTAGCCCGAAACCTTGAGCCAAATACCCTTTCCCAAAGCCTAAACCCTGCCTTTTGTTCCCTGCAGCGAGCAGAAAGTGCTTGATTTCCGGGTCGGCGCCTCGCGTAATCACAAGATTACGGCAGCGTCAGACAGTTCTTCGGTTCCCTCAGTTCCCTCAGCCAGAATATCTGACATGTCTAGCTCACCGAGAAATCGTGACGGGGACGGACCCCCGCCACCGGTGACAGACATGATATTGGAAGAAGCCATCCGGACTTGTGAGGTTCACAAGAGGCAGAAAGATGATCAGCAGAATTTCGTAGTACTGGCGCCTTTCCGAATGAGCAAGGCATAGCAGCCTATCCCCTGGCCGACTGGTACTTTCGTCCTAGTCGAGGACGACGATTCCCCGAAACCAGTTCCTCAAACCTTCAATCAGGTTCCTCCCCCGCCAACTTACGGGATGCCTTCGAACCAAGGAAACAGCCGACCTAGGCTTCACGTTGCCACCACTCAGGGCAACCCCGTCATATATGGCCAAGACAGTACTACTCCCATCACTCAGTACCACCAGTGCACTGCTGGACCATCTCAAACGGATGCCAATATCCTTCAATACCCTCCTGGGTTCATCCCGTTGCCTATACACGAATTCCAAAACACCGGGGACAAACCCCGATATAGTCCAGAAAAGGCCCCCATATATCCACATATATCAAGCCTTCCACCTCCAATCACTACCGCTCACATGGTAGCACCCGGTGCTGAGCCTCAAAATCCACCACTGGACCCAACCTTAGCCTGGATGGTCGAACAGATGAAAGACCTGAAAGCCACCATGAGCAGTTCAAAGCAAGAAACGCTCAAATCCACAGATCCGGGAATGGTCACGCCTCTCCCTGCCAAGTTTAGAATACCGGAGATGGACCGATTCGACGGAACCGAATGTCCTCAAACGCATGTCGACACCTACGTTCTCGGCATGAGAGCGAAAGGAGCAACCCTCCAGCAAATGGCCGATCACTTCCAAAGATACGCTCGAGAGTTCGGCGTTACGATGGTTCCTAAGGGTCAAGCACACGGATCGCCACATTTGGGATCGGATCAATAACATCTTCCTAGAACAGCACAGATCTAACTTAGAGTGGGAAACAAGTCGTGAGGACTTAATTACCATCGAGCAGAAAGCAGATGAAAGCGTCAGAGAATTCTACAAGAGGTAGAGTTAGAAACTCTCCGAGATCATGGAGCCACTCTCCAAGGATGAACATATGCGGATCTTCAAGTCTCGCTAAGACCGTCCATCGAGAACTCTCATCGATCATCACTTCTTCCCGGATCTCCGGGCCATGGTCAATGTCGGGTCACGGTTCGAGAAGGATCTCAAGGAAAAATTGGCTGCCACGGCCATACAGATACCGTCGGCGGTTGCATTCAATCCCGCACCGGCCCCAGGCAAAGGGAAAGATACGTCTATCAACTACATCCATCGGGGACAGCGGTCGGGCAACGAAATCCCGGTCCACAAAGCAACAACTCCACTTCGAAGCAGCCTGCCGTACACTTCGACAAGTTGGACATGCCGCTGAGTAAGATGCTGGAAGGTTTGATCAAGGAAGGTCTCCTCAAACCCGTTGCAAACTACAAACCCAAGAATCCCGTAGTCAATGCTGACAAGAGCAAGTACTGCGCCTTCCATCAGTATCATGGCCATACCACCGACAACTGCGTGGGGTTACGGTATGAAATTCAGAATCTGATAGAGGAAGGAAAGTTGGAGCGTTCCCGTGGACCCAATACAGTCAGAAACCCTTTTACGAACAAAAACAGTGTGAATTACATTGAATGGTTGCCCAAGAAGATTGCCGCAGAGCCAGTTCCTCCGCCTCTTCCAGCCAGGTCCTCATCAAATGTCCACATCAGCTACGATGTTTGTGACTGCTCCGCATGCTTGGAGTACGAGTCCCAAGACATGGTCAGGGGTAATTCTCCGAGAAAACAGAAGAAGAAGTCCTCTCAACAGAACTGAGAGAAAGATATGAGGCTGGAGATACCAGTGTGGGTACACTCGGAGAGCCATCCGGGAGATTCGATTACTACGTACTCTACTCCAGCCAGTCCTCTCTTCCTCTAAGCCATACTGCTTTAGAGCAGACAGGGGTGGGAAAGCCGAAAGGTCCTGCTGACACCAGAGTTCAGGCCTCAGGGCTCCAGAATACCTCAGATCTTGGTGATCTTACTGCCAGTCAGTAGCCTAACCCCTCGCGGGATCAGCCAAGATTCAATTTGCCCAGCTTCAGAGCATGGGCCGGCAAAGGAAATTCAAAGTCAGCTTGGCACTCGCACTCAATCAACATGCTAACCAAGGGCGGCAACCGCCACAAACAGCCTCAACACAATCTTGAGGCACCACCAACGGCTTTACCTCGCAAGAGGAAGACAGGAAATGGATGGCTTGATGACTCTCCTTCTCTGAATAGAGACCAGATCTACGATTCCCGACTGTATGGCATTATGATCACTTTCTGTGACGAAGACCTGCCGAGAGATGCCTCGGGGCACAATGAAGCTCTGTACAACACCCTCAAGCTCAACACCATATCACTCCCCGGCGTATTGGTAGACAACGGATCAGCCGTTAACGTCCTCCCTCTCAGCATGATGCGAGCCCTACTCATCAACGAAAGCCACTTGATTCCATCGACCCGGAATATCAAAGCCTACGACAACACGTCTCGTCCCATCCTGGGGACGGTGACTCTGGAGCTCTGGTTCGAAACCCAAATGGTGCCAGCAAAGTTCCACGTGATGGACATTCCGTCCGAATTCACAGCTCTGTTGGGACGCCTCCCAGCTACACCACATGAAAGCCATAGCTTCCACTCTCCCGTCGGTGCGTCAAGTTCATTAACCTAAGCGGGGAGATCTTGAAGTCATCGAGAGGGACGGTTTCCTCATAGGAAACGAAGCCGAGACAGCCAAGCGTGCCGCGCAGCCAGCACCGAGGCTACCTCCTTCAAGTCGACCAAGCGGACTATCGGGCAAATCTCATCGAGAATCCCTCGAGAGTGGGAGATGCTAACTATGTCAATGTCCTCGGCGAGCGAGACCGGACCACAGAGCGGTCCGATACATCAAGTTCAATTGCCGTTTCCGACATTTGGAGGCAGACTGGAAAGAAACACTGAGCATCGCCATGATACGGGCACATAAACCCCCTGTCTCCGATCAGAGATTTGTCAGCATCCTTCAATCCTACTCTCTGACCCCGCCAGGCGAGGAAATCTTTGTGATAAAGATCAACAAGCATCGTCACACTCGTGATGAATGTATGGCAGTCGTATGGGATGTCCTCCACGAGGAATTGCCCGCTGAACCCCTCTTCTCCAGCGAAGGGCATGATGTTTTCCTAGCAGCTCCAACAGCGCAGCAGGACGCGAGGCGTCCTTACGTCTGGGTTGAGCCGTCAGACGGCGACGAATCAGGACTCTCCGGAGTCGAAGACGCGGCAGATCCGCGGGCAGATCCCTACATACATATGCTCAGTTTCGAGGACGGCACCAGTTCCGATGATGTTACCTACGACAAGGGCTCCAACACCATGGAAATTGTCAAGCTCAACATCCCGTACAGGCGGTTGTCCGGCGAATGGAAACAACTGGTTGACACGACAAAGAACCCCTCTGATCAAGTGACTGACGACGACTTCGTCAACATCATCTATTCCAGATATCCTGATGATACCAAGGATCCGGTCCTTATTATCAGATTCTGCAATGCCAAAGTTACCCTCGACGACTGCCTGCTCATGGTAAACGAGGCCCTGGCCAATCGAGCTCAGAGCTCATCATTACTTCCGACTACCATTATCGACATGAAGCCGCCTCAGACCCTAATAGAAGTAAAAAGTTTTATGGGAAGACTTCAGTACATCAGTCGCTTCATCAAACAGTTGACATCTCTCTGTGAGCCAATGTTCAAACTGATGAAGAAGAATGCCGACATCAAATGGGACTCCGAGTGCCAGACAGCTTTCGAGAAAATCAAGACATACTTGGTGAATCCACCAGTTCTGTGCCCGCCACATGAAGACAAGCCACTACTCCTATACCTGACAGTAACGGACACGTCAATAGGAGCAATGCTGGCACAAGAACAAAAAGATTCCAAAGTTGAGCATGCAATCTACTTCGTAAGCCGAAAGCTTCAAGGAAATGAACTCAGCTACTCAGCATTAGAGAAAACTTGTACCGCCTTGGTATGGGTAGTCGGGAAACTGAAACACTACATGCAGTCACATTCAGTGCTCCTGGTCTCTAAAATGGACCCCGTCCGATATCTCTTTGACAAGCCATCCCTATCAATGCGACTAGCCAAGTGGTCATTCTTCCTGGCTGAATTCGACATCAAGTACATGGTCAGAAAATCAACAAAGGGCGAGTAATGGCGAGATCGGTGGCCGAGACTTCCCAAGCAGTGAACCTAAGGGTCCTGATCCGCAGTTTTTGGACGACGGAATCTTTTCACTTGACAGCGCGAACCGCTGGCAACTCTTCTTCGATGGGGCAGCCAACAAGAAGTGAAATGGTATTGGAATGCTCCTTGTCGATCCCAAGGACGAGCACACTCCCATAGCCATCAAGCTGAATTTTGAAACAACCAAAAATGCAGCAGAATATGAAGCCTGTGCAGCCGGTCTGGAAAACGCCCTCGAGCGCAACATATCAGAATTGGAAGTATACGGAGACTCGGCATTGATCATCAATCAAGTGTCCAACAAATGGAAGACGATAGATTCTGGCCTCCAGAAGTACCACACGTACATGGAGGAGCTCATTGCTCAGTTCAAGGATATCTCTTTTCATTATTTGCCAAGAGACAGGAACCGCTTCGCAGATGCCCTGGCTACCCTCACCTCTCTTGTCAAAATTCCCAATGGGAAATCAGTAAAACCCCTCAGAATAGGCAGACGGGAAACACCCGCTTATTGCTGTGAGATCGAAATAAAAAATGAAACGATCGACGAACCCTGGTACAATCAAATCGACCAGTACCTCAAAAACGGAGAAGCTTCCTTCACAAATAAAGATGGAAAATACAAAGAAGGGATCAAAGCCAAAAACATGATGGCATTAAAACGCCTGGTATCCCATTTCGTCATTTTGGGGGGTATGTTGTACAAGAAGCGCCACCAAGGGCCACTCCTTTGGTGTGTAAATAAAGAAAAAGCCAGCGAGCTAATGAACGAAGTTCACAATGGAACCTGCGGTCCGCACATGAACGCCCGAGAATTGACACAGATCATCCTCCGTATGGGATACTATTGGATATCAATGGAAACAGACTGCATCCAGTTCGTCCGAAGCTGCGACAAATGTCAACGGTTCTCCAACCTCAATCACATTCCTCCTCACGAACTCTATTGCATGACTACACCATGGCCTTTCGTCACATGGGGAATCGACGTCATCGGAAAAATCACTCCACCAGGGAGCAATGGTCACGAGTTCATTCTAGTCGCAGTCGACTACTTCACTAAATGGGTAGAAGCCAGATCGTACAAGGTACTGAATTCTAAGAAGGTTGCCGAGTTTATCAAAGAGAACATCATGTGCCGATATGGAGTGCCCAACGAGATCATATCCGACAATGGGACCCACTTCGAAGGGGATTGTGACCAACTGCTGACCGAATTCAGAGTCACACGTCACAAGTCTTCTCCCTACAGACCACAAACCAATGGTGAAGTAGAGGCAGCAAACAAGACTCTCGCAATGATAATCAGAAAGATGACCACCAGAGGTCGGGACTGGCCCGAAAAGCTACATCTAGCCCTCTGGGGATACAGAACATCAGTCAGAACCGCCACAGAGGAGACTCCGTTCGTACTTACCTACGGAATGGAAGCAATGTTACCCATGGAATTGGAAATTCCATCCCTTCGAGTCCTCTTGGAAAAATGGGATCAATGAGGTCGAATGGCTACAGAGTCGTCACGACGAACTTGCTCTACTCGACGAGCGCATATTGAAAGCCATGGAGCACACTCGTGCCTACCAAAGCAGAATGGCCCGAGCGTTTGATAAGAAAGTCAAGATCCGAGACATCAGAGAAGGCGACTTGGTGCTAAAGGAAAAGCCTCCTACGCAGACCAATCCCCTCGAAAAGTGGGAGCCTACCTAGATAGGACCGTTCGTGGTACAAAGAATCTTCTCCGGAGGAGCCATGAAGTTAGCAGATTTGGACGGGAACCCTTTCGTTAACCCCGTGAAGGGAAGCAAGATTCGCAGATACTTCGTTTGAGGAAGAGCACGAGTCAACTCTCCCTCCCCATACACCACCCCTCAGTAAAATTAAAGTGCTAAAAGAGTAATACTCAACTGGATACATTCCCAACAATGATCCAGGTAAAAAACAGGGTCGCACTTCTTTTGTCTTTGTTTTTCTCAAATTCACCTAAAGTGTCGAACTACGGTGACCTGAGCCCCTTAGTCCAATTGTAAAAGGGGAACCTAGGTGTGATGATGTGTCGCCATTTCGCGGGAAAAATTTCGATTTTTCGCGTTTCTTTGAAAAAAACCAAATAAAACCCGGGAAAAGAACGGAGTCGCCACGCCATTTTTATTTTAAGGGCCAAAACTTTGAAAAAAGCCCGAGATCAGAAATTTGGGTTCGGAGGTCATGTTACACGCCGGGAAGGACGTTAGTGTGCACCCGGAATGCCTCGTAAAACGAGTCTTCCAAGCTGAAAATCATTTGTGTGTGTGTGTGTGTGTTTTGGCCAAAATAATTTGAAACTCAGAAAAGTAAAAATTGGGATATCTTTTTAAGACTTTAAACTGATCCCATGATTTTTTGGAAGATTTTTGGATTGAGATTTGGTACTCAAAAGACCTTTTGAAGTTGAGAGCCACTTCTGCCAGAATGAAAAAGGCAGTGGACCTTTGATTTTGAAATGGATTCAAGGGTCTTAAAACTTCATAATCTGGATAAACTCAGAGAATGAAAGTTGTTCCAGACACCTTAAATAAGATTTTTGCGAAGGAATTTTCCATTTTGGAGAAGATTTGAGGGGTCAAAACCTTCTGGAAATCTCAGATATGCAATCTGGATTTCCAGAAGCTGATGAACTAGCCTCTAAAAGAAAATTTGAAAAAGAGAGTTTTACTCACCCAAAAAATAAAGTAAAAATATGTCTGGAAAGATATGGATGTTGGCTAAAAAAAGTGTTTTGTAGTTAACACCAAATTTCAAGTTTATCTGTGTCCAAAAATTAAGACAATGGACTGGGATCTTGGAAAATTGCTACTGGACAGCAACTTCTCAAGAAAGAAAATATGATTTTAAGGGGGGTTTTGCATCCATGCTTGTCCCCATTTCCCTAGGTTTTGGTTAGTGATCACTTGAAATTTTAGTGGTGAATCAACTATACCAAACCATCCTTGGGGTACATTAGGACTAAGCACTTCATTTGCTTGGGAAGGGGATTTTTATCCTTTGAAAATGAGATTTAGTGCTTGAAAATGTTTTTTAGGGTTTTGAAAATGTGTTTTCTTTGCAAGAAAGTAAGAGAACTTGAAAATAATGTTGATCCTTGTAGAAGATCATCCATGGAGATGAACTTCCATGGTGATCTTCTTGGATCTAAGACAAGAAGATGAATGAACTACATTTTGTAGTTTGAAAATGCATGCATGGATGAGAGATTTAGGGTAAGAAGAGGGAGGTTATACCTATCTTCTTTGTATTTTGGGGCTTTGGCTTGAATGTATGAGTGTTTGAGACTTTGAATGTATGAGTGTTTGGGTTTGATTTGAGTGAGTGAAAGTTGGGAAGATTCAAGAGAAAAAGGTGACAATTCTTATAGAATTCTCACTGTTTTCTCGAGTATATTCGCCAAAATACTGTGAATTATGCTCTTGTTCCTCCTTCTTTTTGTATTTGGAGGGCTCAATTTATAGCCCTACGAAAATTGCAATCATGTCCGCGCGGATGGGATTGGTGGCGTGCACTGTTCATTAAATGCTGCTCCAGGCTTTGGACAAGAGGAATAATCTTTTTTAAAATTCAAATTAACCAGCCAGATTATGTTTCCAGCCATTTCTTTTTTTGGTTTTTCTTATTTCTTTTGATTTTTTGATTCTTTTCCTTGGTTTATCTTTTTTTGGCAATCCCCATTTTGCCCTCACTTTGTTAGAAAAGTTAGGAATGTTAGGAATTGTTAGAAATGTTATAACTTTCGTTAATTTTCTAACGAAAATTCTAACAAGCTCAAATTGGAGCACTTACACTAGGCAGCCATCATTGGTTCGGTCTCAAAAACAAAACAAAAAAACAAATAAGCATCAATTGCTTGTGTTTCGAAAAACTCTTTTCAATTAACCTACAAATTCATTACGGTTAAAACAATCTTTGATGAGTTCAAGCACGGTCTACTCTTGACTCGCTACACGCTAGCAAAACTACAATAAAACATTAATCAGTTAATGTGTCTGCAATGACAATGGGTGGATACTCTGGACAGCAAGGTCAACCTAGTCCCCCGTACTTGGTCCTTCATCCTTCTTCCCCTTCCCTTTTCCGCGGCGAGTATTCTTCACCTTCACAGGGAATATTCCCGTAGTCCTTCTACCTGGCTCAGGGACCCTTCCCGATGCCTCCGTCAAATCGGCAGCTGCCAACGCAGCCCTTTCTCTAGCTTTGTCTTCAGCTGCCTCTCTTCGAGCCATCATGACCGTGCTTTGATCGGCCTCCCGACTAGCATTGGCCTCATAGTCAACCATGTCATCCCCAGTACGATTCTGAGGGTTAGCTTCCGCTTCGTCCCTCCTCAAAGTTGAGCTGTCAAGGTAATCAAGACCCAACAGCTCACTCCATCTCCACAAGATGGCCATCTGTGTCTCCCCCATACACTCTTCATACCAGTTCAGATACTGCGTAGACAGAACAGTGCCCCCTCTCCGGTGAAAGAGAACCCTGGCAGGAAAGGACGTGTATTGCCACAGCCGTGTGAGGAGCAATAGCGTCAAAGGATCTTCCATAAACAGAGATCCCACCTCCAAGGTAGCAGCATAACCCAAACTCTTCAGTGGCACCTGCTCCAGCCCGTACTATCGCAGCACCAAGGATGGAATGTAGAAAGCGGTCTGGGACAACCCCGACACTCTGACAACCAAGAGACCCTCCTGAGAGGCCCGACAAGTCTGTAACTTCCAGTGAGGAACCCACCATCGCAAGTGATGCGTGCGGAGTCTGGCCATCCAGAGCTCCAGTTCAGCCTGATTGCCCCTATCACCAGAGGACGTCGAGAAAAGGACCAAGCATCACAAGACATTGGCACCTCGGGCATCATCTGCAACCTCTCCCTCAACCACATAGTGAGCATAGCGGGACTCCCTCCCCACATGTATCGGCTGCCGGTCGCCATCCGACCTATGCCCAGGAACGTCTCGCCCAGGACCAAAGGCACGATGTCTCCCCCGTTCCGGCACTGCCTCACCAGGTCCAAGACATCGTGATGGCACACACCTGTGGACGTGAATGTGAACAAAGTAGCAATCGCGCACAGAGCAAACGCATCCCACGCAAAAATGCTCCCCTCAACACCGGCAAACCTATCGGGCAGCCCAGAAATGTCGACATAATCTGTGTTCAGTATTAGCATCCCGTATGCTTCTTCAGCCGAGATACCAAGCAGAGACACTAACTTCTCAACAGTGGCCATGCCACCCGCATAGGGAAGAACTAGTTGTTCCGTCTCAGGTCCTCCTAAAATGGCCCAGAAATCTTCGAACGTAGGAGTGATCTCGTTGTACGAGAAGTTGTACACATGCCTCCGTACGTCCCAGAAATGAGCCGCGGCTCTCAAAAGATCCCAATCTGGCATGAGCTCCTTCAAAGCCCAAACAGATTTCATCCCGTAACAACCCTCGAAAAAACCCTTGTTTTGCCTCGTGTGGTTCCGTACCCACGACTGGAAATTGTCCAAGTATCGCTCTTGCATCTGAGACGATAGCTTAGGAAATGGAGCCATGAAAAAAGCAAAGAAAACCTTCAGGAATTTGAGAGAATTCAGCTGATTGATCAAAGCAAATGCGCAGTTCTTACAAATTGCAAAAGCTGAACTGCAATTTAAAAGATTCTGGAAATTGGTTCTCAGTCCGGCCGGACTCTTTCTCAAGTTGACTGGGTCAACTCTGCAGCCAGCTGCTCTCAAATTGGAAACAATTCCAAACCAAGCCCTGTTCAAGCTTCCTTGAATCTGCGTGCTCCCATGGTTTCAATCAACCACTGCCAACACCACTTCCGCCCCGGGCTCGTGCAACAGTGCAATTAATTAAATAACAGTGCATATAGGCATAAATTTTGACCAGTTCGAATTTTTGTGCATGTTCCATTTAATTTATTTTTGATCAACCTACTTGCTTATTTGCTAAAATAAAAAGAAGGTAATCACTAAATAGATGTGCAAAATACAGGTTCCGCCTCAAGGGCGCCTTTTCAAATACAAGTCAAATTATTCTGGACAATACACACATTTTGTCTAAAAAAGCAATAAAAGAGGACTACTCGGAGTCCTGCTCGTCATCCGAGCACTCGATGCACTGCTCCGCAGCAGCCGGATCCGTCGAGAACAAGTAATCTCCAAATTCCTCCAGGCGGGAATACGCGAAAGGCCGCCTCTGCTCCTGTGCCCTCGAGGACTCTCCCTGTTCGTGCCCCGAGTATGAAGAAGGACGAGCTCCGAACCTCGCCGTTCTGCCTGAGAACTGGCCAAATCCCTGCGCAAAGTACGCTCCACCAGCCGTGGAGGCAGACGAACCTCTCGGCCTAAACGGCCTCGGCTCATGAACAGCCACGCTCCTCCGGGAACTACACCTCAGGAAATCCACGAGCCTCCTAGTGTAGTTGGCCCACCCGTCCAACTGTCTCATGGCCTGATTGTACGTATGGCCAGACACCTGCAAACCAGGAAAGTCGTCAAGAGACAAACAGAAAGTACAGATGCAACATTTGCAGAATGCTACTATCAAATGCAGAAAATCAAAAGCACTCACCGAAGCGTTGGGGTCCGCTCTGTACCGAGGTCTCGGCTCCTCCGGAATAGGGATCACCAACCGCCTACGGGAACCATCCAGCCCCTCGTACGCCAACCTAGCGCGTGGGAGCGGGTAGTCTCGGGGATATCCAGGGCCCTCGCCCTCCCTGTGCTGCACCTGCGGGCTCCTCAGCCTCGTCCTCAAGAAGATGTCATAGTTGGCACCCTCTATGACATCCTCGGTATAGAACAAGCCCTGTCTATACCACTCCAACTCCTCCATTGGTATCGACAAAGGATGCTGCATGTATGGAGGCGGGTCCACCGGCACCATAGGAAGGGACCCCGGACCATGCTGACGGGTCACCCTCTCCCCCAGATACATCGCGTCACAGTGAAGTCCCACCAGCAGCTTCCACCGACGTGTGACCTCTCTAGCAACCTGGACCACGCCGACCTGAATCCGGCTCCACCAAGTCAGCTGGATCCGCTCGGAGAACTCTCAGCTCAGGGCCTGAGACACCTCCTCGTATGTCAGCCGAGTACCCTCTCTCGATGACACCGCCTTCTTCGCCTCCTTCTGCCAAGACAACATGGCAGGGAACAGGGACGCATACGCCTCCTTGATCTCCCACTACTGCGGGCTGAACACCTCAAAGCACCAGACCTATCAAGCAAATGGAAAGTTATGTCAGCTACAGAGCAGATACATACGAGTACAGAAATGAGACAAGGAAGAGAAAAAGATGGGAACTTACATCCAAAGCAAATGAGAAGCAACACAAGGTGTTCTCCTCTCCCCGCGAGAACCTGTCCAAGGCATGGTAGAGCTCGGCCAGTCCAGCCTCCCCCCATGCGAACCCCCCTCACGGCGTCCAAATCAGTCAGCGACCCGAGCAAAGGGAAATGACAAGATGTGTCAGAAGTAGGAAACAGAGTCGCTGACAACGCGAACCATATGAACCCTCGAGCCAGACGCTCAGCGGTCATCCTCAGGGACCCCTCCCCATATGCGATAATACCCCTCCTCAGATGATTGTCCATCGGCCTGTACCGAATACCTAAGCCCCTGGCATCGGTAATATCAAAACCCAGCAGCTCCGACAACTGCCCCGGGGTATAGCCGTCCACCCACACCAGCGTGTTGCCCCAGGTTGGCAACCCAGTGATAGCCGCAAAGTCAGTGGGAGTCACAGTCGCCTCCCCCCACCTGAAGTGAAAAGTGTGGGTTGTGTCCCACCAGTACTCGCTCAGAGCTACGTACATGGACCTCGCCCTCTGCGTCACAGCCACCGCGGCTACCGCGCTGATAAATCCACAGCCCTCGAACTGCCTCGAAGGCTCCCCGACTCTTCAAGTTGTGAACATCAACTGTCCCTCGCCCCTGCAGGTGAACACGACAAGAATACGTTAATAACAGAAACGACATCAACAGAATGCACGAACGCATATCGAAATGATGCAACACAGATATAGTTCCCATTTTCCTAAAATATTTCCATCCCGGTTGGAGTATTAACGGTCCAAACTTTCAAAACATCTCGAAAACTCCGTCGAATCCGGAACTTTCAAAACCTTTCGAAAACTCCGTCGAATCCAGAACTTTCAAAACATCTCGAAAATTCCGTCGAATCCGGAACTTTCAAAACCTTTCGAAAACTCCGTCGAATTCGGAACTTTCAAATCACTTCGAACATTTCGAAAATTCACTCCGTCCCGATTTAAACTTACTTTAAATTCGGAAAACACATCTAGGCATGGAATTTTGCAACCAAAATTTTTATGTCATCTACCCATAGTGTCAATTGAACTACACTCTAGTCAATTTCGACAAAGGCGCATAGCAAAGTCAAAAGCCCCAATCCGGGCACCAAAATCCCTAACTTATTTCTAGTCAAATTCCTAACATTTAAAGAATGCACATTCTTAAAATTAATGGAATTTAAAGGAAGTTTAACTGTCTTTCGATCCCTCCTTTGGATTTGTGAGTCTCCCGAGCCGGGTAGAACTCCGCCGGATTCAAAGGAAGAACAGTGGTTCGAATGGTCTGCACCAATCGCGTTCTTTCGTTATCGGTCCTTCCATGACGAGCCATTGGTCCCAAATCACCCTCCATGTCGATTTTTCCTTGCAAATTTGAGCAAAACTCACAATTTGGGGAGATTTCTCTTCTCTCTTTTCTCTCTTTCTCGTCGGAATTAATGGAGAAAATGACCAATTCTGCCTCGGCCTCGGCCACGAAATGAACTCCGGTCAATTTCAGTTCGATCCCTAGGACTCTTCTCGCAGCAGAAAAGATTCCTTGCCAATTTGGCCCCTCAACTTCTCGCAGTTTCGATTTTACCCCTTTTGGCCCCCAAAAGTGTAAAATCTTCCCCAAGTTAGACCTTTCTAACACCCCATCCCCCGAGGATCAAGTCCCAGTTAGTTTTCACTAACGCCCGTCTCCAGACGTTAAATTCTCAGTTAGTTTTTACTAACGCCCGTCTCCAGACGTTAAATTCTCAGTTAATTTTCACTAACGCTCGTCTCCAGACGTTTGACATTCAAACGCTCACTTCCGTCTCAAGTTGACGTTTGACATTCAAACGCTCACTTCCGTCCCAAGTTGACGTTTGACATTCAAACACTCATTCCAGCCCCAAACCGACGTTTGACATTCAAACGCTCAGTCCTGTCTTCGGACAATCAAGTCACAATTCCGTCTCCCGACGTCAAAATTCCCATTGGTTTTCACCAACATTCACTTCCCTGGCCGCCAGTCGTAAGCCCGATCGTCCCACTACAGCGGCCATCAAGGTAAGCCCGCACAACAATCCCTCTTCGGCCATCGCCATCAGCCCGAATGCTCCTCCCCAGCAGGATCCTAAGACTATCCATCTAAAGAAGAAAACGTCAATCAACCCCCTCAGTTCCTAACTGACCCCGTCAGAACTCTGGATGCTTTTCCCCAGCAATGTGTTAGTCTCTCCCGAGACCACATCCCGTTCCTAACCCCGTCGTTAGAACGTCAATCCTTCTGTGTTGTTAATAACGCCAGTTTAACACAACCATTCCCATCATTGCCACCCTATCCCCGACGGATAAACCTGGCAGTCATCATGAGTCCAGTACTCAAGGCACGAACGCCTTCGTCTCAGGATAAACGCATCCTCGCAACTCCGGTCTGAGGCGCCACACGCCCTCGTATGTTTCAGCAACTCCGCTCTGAGGCGCCACACGCCCTCGTATGTTCCAGCAACTCTGGTCTGAGGCGCCACGCGCCCTCGTATGTTCCAGCAACACCGGTCTGAGGCACCACACGCCCTCGAAGGTTTCAAAAATCCCAGGTTCAGACGCCTCACAATAGTCTCACTCAGGTTCAGACGTCTCACAATAGTCTCACTCAGGTTTAGACGCCTCACAACAGTCTCTCTCAGGTCAAGGTCCCCACGCGCGGCTCCTTGCACCTATGAACTACGATCGACTTGATTCCCACTCGGGATACGTAGGAATCCTTTCTCTAAGGGTCCAGCCAGCTGACCGCCCAGGTCTTTCAAAGTAAGGCATCCCCCAATTTGGATCCTTAACTTTTTTTAACGACCCCATCTCCTTCGGAAGTGACGTCGATGAGGGACTAACTGTAAGTACCCAAATCCGGATCGCCAAAATCAGATAGAAGTTAATCGGAATCCGTTAACTGGCCCGCTCCAGGTTAACCGGAACCCGTTAAGCTCCCCGTTCCCAAGTCAACGAGATGTCCCGGGACTGCCTCGTGCATCCCAACGTCAAAGCGTACTCAACACACATCATCGCACGTAAAAGTACAGCTTTTCCTAAAAAAACGCACTTTCCGGGGGCATTTCAGACATTTTCCGGACTGTTATTTAAAAAACGGACAAAAACGGGGATAATGACACGAAATCCCGTAACCTGGTGAGTCACAGGGACACTTGGCGTGCATGCCACAGCTCCCTCATCAACATCAATCAAAAATCAGTGTGAAAAGACTAAAATTCTCCTGGTATGCAGTCTAAGTCCGACCGGACTCTTTTGCAGACAATCCAGAATTGCCAGCAAGTCCCTCCAATTTCCAAAGTTTCACAAAACCCCCTGGTTTTCACCCTCAGCCCGTCCGAACTCATCCTGAAATTTTACCTATAAGAGGCTGTCAAAGCCATAAACAACAACAAAAATTACTCCCTTTCCTCCCAAAGCCACGGCATAAACTGGTCTCACCCCCTCCCGAGCCCCATTTTACCTTGTTTTGCGTGAAAACTCCGTATTTCGATCAAATACGACCCCCGCCACCTCGAAACACCGTTCCAAATACCTTTTCGTATTCCGTATACGCCCACCAAGCCAAAGGAGCCGATCCTAGCCATAGGTAGCTCCCTCTCTCTTTAAACTCTCGTTCCGTCTCGGTTTACGTGCCAGTCGCTACAACCATTTCAGACGATGTTGTTGAAATGTAGACGTCATCGTCTAACGGGGTCCGATACATTTTAGTCCCTGATCCTCTTCTCTTCCCGTAAGAGAAGTAATCTCGGGTTAAAACGGCGTTCCGGCCCCGTTCCATTACTTTTTATGTCATTTACAATTCCGGATCGTTTGATCCATCGATCGTCATTTACTTTTATGTCATTTACAATTTCGGATCGTTTGATCCATCGATCGTCATTTACTTTTATGTCATTTACAAATTTCGGATCGTTTGATCCATCGAATGTCATTTACTTTCACGCAACTTTACAATTTCGAGCTGTTTGGCTCGTCGATCGTACTTTACAATTCCGGGTCGTTTGATTCCGTCGATACTGACTTTAAATACTGTCATTTACAAGTCCGAGCCGTTTGGATCGTGATAGTATTTACTTATCAAAGTCTGAGTCGCAACCCGATTCGTTGATCGCATATCATTTAATGCCTTTTTCCCGTAAAAATGCTAACAATGTAATACCCGGTTCAAAACCGGAGTTCGACATTCGAACTCTCTTTCAAAACGCGCGGAATGACGTTTGGCATCCAAACGCTCATCTTCAAACTTAAAAGCCGCCATTTGACATTCAAATCATTTAATGCTTTTTTCCCGTAAAAATGCTAACAATGACACGCTCGGTTCAAAACCGGAGTTCGACATTAGAACTCTCTTTCAAAACGCGCGAAATGACATTTGGCATCCAAACGCTCATCTTCAAACTCAAAAATCCAACGTTTGACATTCAAACGCTCCTTTCTTAAAAGTCAACATTTGACACTTAAGACAAACATTTAAAATCAGCATTCGCGCCACTTTTCCCAAAACTTCCAAAAACGACGTTTGTCATTCAAACGCTCACCTTTTCAAACAAAATCCCGTAATCAATGTTTGACATTCAAACCAAGATTAAGCTTGTCATTCAAGCCCCCATTTTCAAAATGCAAACACACACACACACGCACACATTTTCTAGAAAGGTAGGAAGACTCGTCATACGAGGCGTTTCGGGTGATCTCAATATACTCTTCCCGAAACGTAACGTGACCTCCGAACCTAACAATCTCTGGTACTAAAAAGCTTTTTACTTGTTTTTGCTACAATAAAAATGACACCTCATTTTCAAAGCCTTTTCCTAAGTTTTTGCTACCAATAAAAACGACACCATTTTTTAACCAAAAGCCATTTTTCAACGTTTGGGCTCAAAATACAAAAACCGCGTGGCGACTCCTCTCCTTCCCGAAAGCGAGGTCTCAGACACCAACCCTCCGCGAAAGACAACCGTCATTTCGCTCGCGCGAAAATCTCGGGTAATTTCACCTACCACGAATGAATTACATAATAATTGAACCTGGACTATTCGGTTTTGGATTCTCCTGATACATACAGACGTTATTTTCTATGCCTTAGTATAAAACCTTTGAATTCACACAACATCAGGTTCATTAGACGTTATTTTCTATTAATTATTAATCTTTTAAGCTTACATCTTTCAAAATTACCCTTATATATGAGTTACTTGCACTATATAACTAAGAGAAGAAGTAATGAATCTAGTCAGTAACTTTAACTATCTTAAATAGCTATTCATAAAAACATTTATTTTAGACTCCTATTTTTTTAACTTCTTAATACCCTCTATAAGTACAGTAAACATATCTGTTAATAAACTTCTACTCCTATTGTTTTTAACTTCTTAACATTCTATATAAGTAGAGTAAAGATATCTACTAATAAACTTATTAGTTATCAGTAAAGATATCAAATTTAGAGACGTAAAGTATTGTACTATTCAACATTACCTAGTGTCACTACGACACATACCCCTAATATGATCACCTAGTTGGCGGAATTGGATTAGTCAGACGGAGACAAAGAGGCAATCCGTATGGAAGTATGAGAACGCAGGAAAATGCCAAACATGATGAGGTGGCACCACCATATTTAGTTTCGCCTATTTTAAAATACTATAAGTATAGAAGACTTTATTTTCTATGCCTTAGCATAAAACCTTTGAATTCACACAACATCAGGTTCATTAGACGTTATTTTCTATTAATTATTAATCTTTTAAGCTTACATCTTTCAAAATTACCCTTATATATGAGTTACTTGCATTGTATAACTAACAGAAGAAGTAATGAATCTAGTCAGTAACTTTAACTATCTTAAATAGCTATTAATAAAAACATCTAATTTAGACTCCTATTTTATTAACTTCTTAATAATCTCTATAAGTATAATAAACATATCTGTTAATAAACTTCTACTCCTATTGTTTTTTAACTTCTTAACATTCTATATAAGTAGAGTAAAGATATATACTAATAAACTTATTAGTTATTAGTAAAGATATCAAATTTAGAGACATAAAGTATTGTACCATTCAACATTACCTAGTGTCACTACGACACATACTCCTAATATGATCACCTAGTAGGCGGAATTGGATTAGTCAGCCGGAGACAAAGAGGAAATCGGCATGGAAGTATGAGAACGCAGTAAAATGCGAAACATGATGAGGTGGCACCACCAGATTTAGTTTCGCCTACTTTAAAATGCTATATAAGTATAGATTTTATATTTGTAAAGCTAGTGTTTACAAGTGAATGACAAGAATTTTATCTTCGTCATTTAATTATTAATTATGGGCAAATGATAAATTAGGGTTCAAAGTTTAGGGGGGTGCCAATTGGGTTTTGATTTTTAAATTTATTCAATTTAGTATTCAAAGTTACCAACGTTAGTTAGTTTGGTTTTTTTTTTTTTTTACAAAATTTAGAAAAAAATTGTTAAATAGAAACTTGTAGGGTTAGTTTAAGTTTTTTTCCATTCAGCCCAAAGTCCTTTAGAAAACGTCTAATCCTGTCATTTTACATTTCTTCTTTCTCGTCACTCCCATTGAAAGATCAGTGACAATTTCACTCAAACATTCTCCCTCCCTCCCTCCCTCATCTCTGTTCACCACTTCACCCTGTTCGACACCACCATACTTACTAGATTTATCCACCGTTACCACTCCACAAATTGGCAACCATAAGAATTTCACTTGCTCACTCTCTCAGAATAGCAACCTTTGCCGACGAACTTGACGACTCAATCTAACTCACAGACCCGACATCATCTCTCCCTATGCAATTTAAACAATTTCGCCACCAGTGCTGCTGTTGGGATATTGACGAGATTTTTCAATATCCTTTCCATATAAATATACTAGTAAAAGACCGTGTCCGAGGACACGTGTTTTTTTTTAATTTAAAAAAAAATTTAAAGGGCAAAATGGGAAAGGGACAACTTAGTGAGGGCAAAATGGAAATTTTGGCATTTGGTACTGTTCATAGTACTGTTCACCAACTGGTGTGATTTATACTATAGATGTAAATTATTTAGGCTAATATTCTCTTAACATAATTATAGGGATTTGATAGAATGGTAGAGATAGACTTCTTGGTGGGCAAGACTCTCACTTGGTATATATTGTATGTACACGGCACTTTGTAAAGCAAGGAAACAAGTTGTTCAATTTCTCCTTCCCGTGTTCTTGGTTTCAATTTGGTATCAGAGCCTGGCTGATGATCCAACCATGACAAACACGAATATTAGTGGTGAGAAGAAAGCCATGGATGAGAGGCCCTCACCCTATTTCCTGTCGACAAGTGACAACCCGAGGCAAATTATCACCCACGTTCAACTTAAGGGTGATAATTATGAAGAATGGGCTCATGTTTTCAAGGGTTCATTGCAGGCCAAGACGAAGCATGGATTCATTGATGGGACGATCGAGATGCCGAAGGAAGAGGACGAGATCGACCAATGGATGACTGTCAACTCAATGGTGGTTTCATGGATCTTCAACACCATTGAACCATCATTGAGATCCACCGTGACATATACGGAGGAGGCAAAGACTTTGTGGGATGATTTGAGGGAGAGATTTTTCGTGGGAAATGGACCACTGACTCAACAAATCAAGGCAGATATTGTCAATTGTAGGCAAGAGAAGGACAAAAGCGTGGCCGCGTATTATGGTCGAATCAAGAAACTGTGGGATGATCTCAATGGTTTTGAGACATTGCCTGTCTGTTCGTGCAGTGGATGCAGATGCAATCTAGGAGCCACGCTGACCAAACGACGTGAGGATGAACGAGTACATCAGTTTGTTATGGGACTAGAAACACTGAAGTTTGAAAATGTGAAGTCTTCCATCCTGATCACAGAACCGTTGCCTAATGTTAATAAAGCATATTCCATGGTTGTAAGGGAAGAAACAGTACGCAGCAGTGGGCGTGCTGATTATCCTGCACCTGTTAGTTTTGCTGCTCAGACAGTTGGAGGAACAACTGGTCACACAAGTGGTCAGACAACTGTCGTCACATATGGTTCAGGGGGGGAAAGAAAAGATGGGAAAATGTTGTTTGTTCTAACTGTAAAAAGAAAGGACACGGGGGGTGGAATCATGCTACAAACTAATGGGCTATCCAGAATGGTGGGGAGAGCAGCGTATGAGGAACAACAAAGGGAGAAGTAGAGGACAATTATCTTCAACATGAAAGGATCAAAGAAGGTTCGGCACAGAGGCTAACACAACACGATTCGATGATACAGATCAGGCTCGTGCTTTGGGATTTACAGCAAAGCAGTGGAGTCACTTCCAAAATTATGTGCAGACACAAGTGCAGTCAACTGGCCGCACAACTGACTCTACAGCTGACCATCTGAATGGTAAGATAAATAATGACCCTTGGCTTGTCGATAGTGGGGCCAATCGACACATGACAGGGAATATCTCTCTGCTTAAACGTATTCATGATATTGAGGCTAACCGTATAGGTATGCCCAATGGAAAATATGTTGTGGCCACGAAATAAGGTGACGTTGACATTGGAAAAGGATTGGTTTTGAAAAATGTTCTTTATGCTCCGACTTTTAATTGCAATTTACTATCTGTCTCTCAGTTGCTTAATGATTCAAATGCTTTAGTGCACTTTTCTGACAAAAAATGTGTGATACATGATCGGGCCTCGAAGATGTTGATTGGTGCGGGTGAACTAAATGAGGGGCTGTACTATCTGAGAAGATCGTCAAAAGTTTGCAGTGTTAAGGAATCCGGAAGCTACCAATTGTGGCATCAACGTCTTGGACATCCATCAAGTAAAGTAGTTGGTTTATTGCCTTTTATTTGTCAAAGTAGCATTAATAAGGACGTGTGTGGGGTTTTCTGTCAAGCTAAACAAAGTAGAGACAAGTTTTTATCAAGTGATAATAACTCTATTGAGATTTTTTATTTAATTCATTGTGACATTTGGGGTGACTATCGTAAGCCAGCCATGTGTGGTGCAAATTATTTTTTGACCATTGTGAATGATTGCTCTCGGGATGTATGGGTTTATCTAATTCATCACAAGAGTGATGTTTCTCAAATTCTGAAAAATTTCTTTGCCATGATTGAAAGACAGTTTAATAAGCATGTTACGAAGCCTAGGAGTGATAATGGCCAGGAGTTTATGTGTTTAACAAAATATTTTCTTGAAAATGGTATTGAACATCATACTACTTGCATTCACACGTCACAACAAAATGGGAGGGTTGAGCGTAAACATCGTCACCTCTTGAATGTGTCTCGTGCCTTGATGTTTCAAGCCAAGTTACCTGTAAAGTTTTGGGGTGAATGTGTTTTGGCTACCGGCTACTTGATAAATTGTACACCCTCGAAACTGTTACATGGAAAAACTCCTTATGAAATCATTTTTGAGAAACCACCTTCTTATCAAAATATCAAAGTTTTTGGGTCTTTGTGTTACGTGCACTATTCTAGGAGGGACAATGATAAATTTGCTAGTCGTAGTAGAAAATGTATTTTCTTGGGATATCCCTATGGAAAAAAAGGGATGGTTGGTATATGATCTTGATGAACACAAGACACTTGTCTCAAGAGACATTTTTGTGGAGAAAGAGTTTCCTTTTGCTAGCATGCGAATTGATTCAGAAAAAGCTTACACGGATTCATATATATTCCTTTGTCCAACAACTGATATGGACACTTGTGAGGAAGACAATATTGGTGTGACTACAGGGGTGCCTAGACAGTTGACAGAACAGTTGACCAAACAAGTGGCTGAACAACAGGCTGATCAACTGGCAGACGGTGATATGACTGACGTTGTGTCTGAACAACTGACCGAACAAGTGGCTGCACAACCAGTTGATCAGGTTATTGAAGATGTTGACTAGCCTGTAGATGGTGAGATTTTGGGTCGAGGACAGCGCGTTAGGGATTTAATAGAATTTGGTAGAGATAGACTTCTTGGTGGGCAAGACTCTCACTTGGTATATATTGTATGTACACGGAACTTTTTTGTAAAGCAAGGAAACAAGTTGTTCAATTTCTCCTTCTCGTTCTCGTGTTCTTGGTTTCAACTGCTGCCGACCCACTGAAATTGGCTTTGAAAGGCCACCATTTGAAACCCTATGCTCGCATGCTTCCGATTTCTTATTTGTTTGAATCAGTCGTTGGCCCCCAACCGTGTGATGGAATGGCCTCAATCCATAAATGGTATTTGGAGTGGGATTCATCATTATAAGGTGTCTATTTTTTACTCTCTCTCTGTCCCGCTCCAAATGTCTCAACTTTTCATTTTGGGCGTCCCATTTAAAATGTCTCAACCCAAAAAAGGAAAGTGTTTATTACTTTTTATTACTATTCCACCCACTCATTCTCTCTCCTACTTTACTTTTACACTCACAACATTCTCTCTCCTAAGACCATTTCCAATAGGGTGATTGAATGGGGAGTTGAGAGGGAGTAAGTTAGTTGAGATGGGGTAATAAGGGGTTGAGAGGGGGGTAGTTGAGGGGATTTGGTTGAAACTTTTCAATCGGGTTGGAGAAAAAAAGGTGGGGCCCATCTATGCCACGTGTCGCGAGCCTATTGGGCCGGAGAGGGAGCGTGGAATACACGCACAGAAGAGGCGCGTTGAAGTGAAAGGTTTGCCTTTTTTTTTCTTTTTTTTCTGTCACGCCACTTGTCATTAAATGATTGGACACTGAATTTTTTTTTTTTTGGTTTAAATCCTCCGAATTTTTCAAAGGCAATTATCTTATATCAAAAAAAAAAAATTTTACACCAAAATTCTTAATTTTTTTGTATCTACAAATAGAGTCTTGTTTCATTTGATTTGGACACATAAAAAAACACTATTTTTTCAATATAAATTAATTATATTGAAAAATAAAGAATATAAAATAAAATAAAGTGTGAATTAAAAAAATTAAAAAAAAATATCGAATTTATAAATAAAATATTAATAATTTATTTTATAATAATAAATTATTATTATTTTTATTATTTTTTTAATTATAAAATTAAATATTGTAAATAAAATAAAAAGTGGTGGGGTATAGAATGATGAGTTGGGAGGAGTTGAATTTTAAACTAAACTAGCTTATTGTGGGGGGTGTAGTCGAGAAAGTAGTTGAATGATTAAGTGGATGGAGAGAGAAGATGAGGTGTCGTGATATTAGGGTAGTTGAATGTTTTTTGGTAGTTTACCTATTGAACTTGGTCTAACTATTCCTCCCACTCATTCTTTCTTCTATTTAATTTTTCATACTCACAACATTTAAACTTTTTCTCTTTCCTACATCACTTTTCTTAATTTCCGCACAGAACTCATTTTGAGACATTTGGGGTGGGATGGAGGGAGTAAGATGGAATCTTTGATAAGAGGCCCATTTTGGTCAATATTTTTGTTTTAATTTGTGTTAGCATTGTCTGGAAAAAATAAAAAACAAATTGATCAAATTGAGGAGTTGGGTTACATTTATATGGATTGTGAGAGATAACAGATGTTAAATTAATTAATTCAAACAATAATATAAGATTATAGATTTAATAATATATTTCGTTCAAAAAAAAATTTAATATTTGTTTGAGAAAATTATAGAATTAATAATTTTCTTGAAGGAATCATAAATTTAATTATTTTTTGTCCACTCTCAAGAAATAATCACTGTGATTTTTATTTTATTTTGATGAAAATGATAGTTTAAAAAGTTGATCTTATAAAAAACTAGTTTTTTTTTAAGATAAGGAAAAACGTGTTTTCAAAACAAACGGTGGCATTTTTGTAATTACACAAATTCGTGCCATCCCAAGCTCCGATCATCTTCTCTGGCCATCCCAAGCTCCGATCGTTCTCAGGCGTTCACTCGCCTTGAGTATTTAGTAACCTACAATTCGTGCCCTAGTTCCGCCATTAATGTCCATTGTCAACTCTGCTTCGTTACATAATTGATTGATACTTTATTGATTGGTACATAATTAATTGGAGATAACTGTGTGATTTGATTCCATAGCTCTTCGTTTTTTCGTTGGATAAACAAAATGTCCTTCAATGGTGTGGAAAAAGGGTTTAATTTGCTGAAGTTTGGGTCAATTCAACGAAGCAGTGCATGTGTAACAAAGTGCCAGTGCCAGTGTAAAAAAGTGCCAGTGTTAGTGTAAAAAAGTGCCAGTGTTAGTGTATCAAAGTGCTGGTGTTAGTGTAAAACAAGTACCAGTGTTAGTTTAATAAAGTGTCAGTGTTAGTGTAACAAAGTGCCAGTGTTAGTGTAACCAAGTGCCGTGTTAGTTTATAAAGTCACTTAATATACATGCACTAGCACTTTTTTACACCGGCATTCAAAAATACATGGATGGCATTTGAAAACACATTTACTTGCACTCAAAAATGCATATACCGGCACTCAAAAACACTTGATAATTATTTTTGCCGATATTCAAAAAAAACATGAACTGGCATTCAAAAACATGGATGACATTCAAAAAAACATGGACTGGCATTCAAAAATACATTGACACTCAGTTACACACTTACTGGCACTCTATTATACACTAACGGGCACTCAATTATACACCAACGGGCACTTGATTATACACTAACGGGCACTTGATTATACACTAACGGACACTCAATTATACACCAACAGGCACTTGATTATACACTAACGGGCACTCTATTATACACTAACGGGCACTTGATTAATCACCAACTGGCACTTGATTAATCGTTATAAAACAACAGGTGCTTCAGTCATATCCAAATCCTCGCCATTTTCCCCATTCGGAAATCCCCAATCAAACTTCTGCAATAAATTCGCAAGCGCAAACCCAATCGTCACCGCTGCAAACGCAATCCTAGGACACCCCCTCCGTCCCGATCCGAACGATATCAATTCAAAATCAAATCCTTTGTAATGGTAATGGAGTGTGTAAACGGAAGATTTCTTTGATTACGGCTCTCAAATAGTTCATCTTCTCCAAGTCATCGTCGGTTATGTGTTGTCTGCCGCCGATTGGTTTCTGGGATCGGAGAGGGGATTGGTGTTGCCGGAGAAGGAGAAGACGGTGAGGGCGATTGCAATTGGGGTTGCCGGAGACGAAGAAGACGCGATCTTCCCCTTTGCGTATAGAGAGAGAGAGAGAGGAGAGAAAGAGAGGTTACGTAACTGTGTGTTGTTATTAGGAAGACGGTAAAACACGTTTTTTGTTAAGTTAACAAAAAACGCGTTTTTTATAAGTTTTTGGCTAGTTTAAATATTATAAAAATATTCATAAAAATAATAATTAGAATTTTGTCAATTTAGGTTATGGGAATTAAGGATAAATTGGGAATTTTAACCCTAAATAATCTCTACTAAGTCTCACATACGATGCACGTGATGATTTAACAAAAATTTCTAACATTGTCATTAAAAAAAGCCAAACTGACTAATGTTGGTAACTTTGGATCCTAAATTGACAAAATTGACACATTAAACCCCGATTGGCAACCCCTAAACTTTGGACCCTAATTTGTTATTCGTCCTTTAATTATATAAAAAGTAAGCATCATTATAATATCCCCTAAATAAAATTTGTAAAAATTTGAATATTTATTAGAGAATTACAAAAAGTTTATTTTTGATAATCCATTATTTGTTAATAATTTCATCTTCTTATTGAATAAATTAAAATGTATCGACAGGCTCCAAAAAAATTTATCACCAATTAATACTCATCTCAAAAAGATATTGAATAAGAATAAATTTTTTTATGTAGACAACATTTAAATGAGCAAGGAACAAAATAAAGTCACAAAATAAATTGGCGATATTTTATTGGTTGTATCGATAGTAGACCCGATACACTCTAATTAAAAACACCAATAAAATCATTACACCTAAGATTTTGTGATTACACCTAAAATTTTGTGAGCAAGTGTTTGTGACTATTTTGTGTGCATAGTATTATTCATTTTAAATTCATACATGGAGTAGTTTCTTTGGCAATTTTTGTTGACAAATTCTGGTACAAAGGCAGCCCATTCATATATATACACCCTCCGACCCACAATAATTCGTAAAAAAAATCCCTTTTGGGCATTCCACAGTAATCCCAAAATGGAAATGGGACTCACTTCTCACTACTCACAATACTTTTTAAATTTACTATTCTCTCCACTCATTCTCTCTCCTATTTTACTTTTACGCTCACAACACATTACCTTTATCACTTTTTACCTTAATTTTCGTGTCGGGCCAAAAAATGTATAGAATTGTGGGACGGAGGGAGTATACTGGCCATGGCAAAACAAATGCTTTCATAAGTCTCTTTGACATTGCAAAGAAAATGAAAGAACACCATGATCATTACATACTATACCTTTGCTATATGAATCCTAAAGAGCAAAACAAGCCAGACGAATTAGCCAAAAATATTCCAGAAATCATCGAAAACGAGTAAAAGTGTCGATACAAATTAAATGGCGAATATTGTCTGGCCGGCCATTGTCGTCTTGTTGGGCCGGCAGACCAAAACTGTAAAATCCCCAATCTATCTGATTGGGGTACAACATGAAGCATCAGAAACAGAAGAGAAAGGCTAAAAAAGGTGATGTTCACAATAAGTGGTAGGGTTTTGATAGTTGGATTAGCTTTTAAAGCAAAAGCCTAGTTATATTAATCATCATCATTAGTTGATTAAAAACACTGGATTATTGTCCTTAATTTCCCTTCCGTCTTTGTAAATATTTTATGAGTAGCCATGATCATTCCTAGTTAGAACTCGGTGGACAGACTCCATGGGCAAATAACTTCGGATCAATCTTCCATTTGTTCTGCATATAGCTAACATAGTCAAGCGCGATTTAGTTTTCGCAGGATTATAGCCGTTCAATCTAAAGACTACTATGTCAGACCAATGGCTGCTGTGCTTTCTGATTGTGTTCGTCTATGCAAAATTACAAATCATCTCTTCTTTCACTGACCCCAGCGATTGTAAGTCATCATAAACGGATATTATATACTCCCTCCGTCCCAAAAATGAATGTCCGAAAACATGCGTGCGTGTTTTATGAGTTTATAACTTTTACCTTCAAGATTTGCGATGATTTGATAATCCTGATGTTGCAGCTGCGGTGCTTCAATCATTAAAAGACCAGTGGCAAAATACGCCGCCAAGCTGGAAATCCAACGATCCTTGTGGAGCCCCATGGGAAGGTGTTTCCTGTACCAAATCAAGGGTGACAGCTCTGTAAGTATTCAACCTATTTCATTTTTTCCAGCAAGATTTTGGTTGGGTACCCTTCTTTGTTTGCCCTTTTTAAGAGCTGCATTGACCTTTCAGGGGACTGTCAACTATGGGACTTTCAGGTCAACTAGGAGGTGACATTGGCGGCCTTACAGAATTGATATCTTTGTGAGTAATATCATTTACCAGAAATGCCGTAAAAATCATACATACTAAGAAAATTGCTGATTTTTTTTTTATATTTATTTTAGGGACTTGTCATATAACAAAGGCCTCACAGGTCCACTTTCACCACGTTTGGGAGATCTGCAGAAGCTAAGTACACTGTGAGATAGCTCTTTCGCACGTCTTTTATTCCGGTCTATCCGAAACAAAAAATATTTGAAGATTTCTATAATTCTTATCAAAAATAATTGAATCCCAGAATCCTAGCTGGTTGTAGCTTCAGCGGAAATATTCCAGCTGAATTGGGTAATCTTGCAGAGTTGACTTTCCTGTAAGAACTCCTAAAACACACAGTAATCGTAACAGAAACTGAAATACTGGGGAGAGTGTTTTCTGACATTTACTCATTCGTATTTGTACGTACCTTGACAGTGCTCTGAATACGAACAACTTTACGGGTGGAATACCTCCTTCTCTGGGTAAGCTCTCCAAACTATATTGGCTGGACTTGGGAGAAAATCACTTAACGGGATCTCTTCCTACTTCAACACTTACCACCCCAGGCCTGGACCAGCTGAAAAATGCAAAACACTTGTAAGTAAAATAGTTTTCCAACTTTCTATCCTTCTACGACATTTTCTTGATCTAAAAATTGCCTTTTTATTGTAAATTTCCAGCCATTTCAATAAAAATCAGCTTTCAGGTGGAATTCCAGACCAACTTTTCAGCCCTGACATGGTACTAATACACGTGTAAGTTTACCTCAATCAGCCGTCGACTCATGAATGGTCTTATTGTTCCCCTTCTATTGACTTGTGGTTCTGAACGGACAGATTATTCGATGGAAATCAGTTCATTGGGAAGATACCATCTACTATAGGATTTGTTCAAACACTCGAGGTTCTGTGAGTAGACTTTTCTAGTTGACTATTTTGTTCAACTTTTTCGTCAAACTGTTTTTATTTTTCTCTAATGTCACTTGCTACAAACATACTTCAATATGCAACAGTCGGCTTGATAGAAATTCTCTGACAAATAATGTCCCAACGAACATCAATAACCTCACAAACATCGTTGAATTGTGAGTATATCATTTACTTTGACGCAACTTTCTCTCCGGAGATGTTTGTTTGACTAAGATGTTCTTCCTCATGTTGCTCGGGTATTTTAGGAATTTAGCACATAACAATCTTCGTGGACTATTGCCAGACTTAACTGGAATGAGCTCCCTCCAATATGTGTAAGTGATAAGCGATCTTATGCTTCATCAAGAAAGTTGCGAATCTGTAAGATTTATGGCAGTTTTGATCTGCGGTTTCTGTTGCAGGGACTTGAGCAACAACTCATTTAGAGCGTCAGAAGCTCCGGCTTGGTTTTCAACTTTACAGTCGTTAACAACTTTGTGAGTTAGCAATGCCCAATATAACATTTGTAAGTTTCTTTCAACAATATAACATCTGACGAGCGTATTCTTCTGTGGAACCAAGGGTGATGGAATATGGATCTCTTCAAGGACCACTGCCACAAAATCTTTTTAGCTTTCCGCATATGCAACAAGTGTAAGCTCAAAAACCATTATTCAAGGTGGTGCTACAAGCGGTCCCACTATGTGTGGGGTACAGGGAAGGGTCAAGCCTTTCCCTGGACCCCACGCAAAGTACTGGCAAAAAAAGAACTCATTTTGTAAAACCCCTTGGCAGGAAACTGAGGAACAATGCACTGAATGAGACACTGGACATGAGTAGCAGCATCAGCCCTGAATTGCAGCTTGTAGATTTGCAGAGCAACAATATATCTGTAGTAACACTAAGTTCTGAATACAAGAACACGTTAATGTGAGTAAAATTTTGGCTTTTCACAATCTATATAATGAACCAAATTTATCATTCTTGTCTATTGACCATCAAAAATAAGTACTATCAAAATATATATTTCAGGTTGATAGGAAACCCAGTCTGCAGCACTGCTCTTTCAGGTACGGAGTACTGTCAGCTTCAACAACAGACTTCAAAGCCTTATTCTACCAGCCTAGCTAATTGCGGGAAAAAACAATGTGGGTCGGATCAAAAACTGTGCCCACAGAGATGTGATTGTGCTTATCCGTACGAAGGAACATTGTTCTTCAGAGGTCCCTCGTTCAGGGAATTATCTGATGTCGATAAGTTCCATGATTTAGAAATGAGCCTGTGGGCCAACTTGGGCCTTACGCCTGGTTCTGTCTCACTACAGAATCCGTTCTTCAATACTGACGATTATCTCCAGGTTGAGTTGGCACTGTTTCCTTCGAACGGGAAATATTTCAATAGGTCAGAGATTCAGAGACTGGGATTTTCTTTAAGTAAACAAACTTACAAACCTCCTCCAGAATTTGGACCGTACTATTTTATAGGATCCCCGTACACTTTCTCAGGTAATTCGATCATCTAATTTACACAGCTGCAGAATGAATTATATGCTTATACATGAATTCTTTCAGCTGATGGTGGGAGAAGTTCTATAAGCTTGGGACTGATTCTTGGGATTGCCTGTGGGAGCGCCATTCTCGTCCTGGTGCTTATTGGACTAGGAATATATGCTGTTCGACAGAAGAAACGTGCTGAAAGAGCAATAGGCTTAAGCAAACCATTTGGTAAATTTTTTATTTTATTCAACAACAGTAAAAAGATTGGCAATGAAAAAAAAAAAAACTGAATTTCATGATCTTCTTTGTCTAGCATCCTGGGTTCCAAGCGGCAAAGAAAGCGGAGGAGCCCCTCAACTGAAGGGCGCAAGGTGGTTCTCATACAATGAAATAAGAAAAAGCACCAATAACTTCTCCGAACATAATGAGATAGGATCCGGAGGCTATGGCCAGGTAGAACTCAAAGACTTGTACTTTACAAACTTTTGCTTCAGTGTATCTTATTTCTTTCTTGATGATACCAGGTCTACAAAGGAATGCTAGCTGGGGGAGAAGTAGTTGCTGTTAAAAGAGCTCAGCGAGGTTCAATGCAAGGCGGGCTTGAATTCAAGACTGAAATTGAGTTACTTTCACGAGTTCATCACAAAAACCTTGTTGGCCTTGTGGGTTTCTGTTTTGAGCAAGGAGAACAGATGCTGGTGTATGAGTTCATGCCTAATGGAACACTCAGAGAGAGCTTATCAGGTAATCCTATATCAAGCCAGACTTAGGCGTAAAATGATTGTGGCCTAACATTTTTTATATTTTTTATTATTATTTTATTTTAAAATTTAAAATAAAAAATTATGTGTGGTATAGGGAGATCTAGCATTCATCTAGACTGGAAGAGGAGGCTTCGCGTTGCTCTGGGCTCAGCAAGAGGACTAGCTTATTTACATGAGCTAGCAGATCCGCCTATAATCCATAGAGATGTCAAGACCACCAACATTCTCTTGGACGAAAATCTCGCTGCAAAAGTTGCAGACTTTGGTTTGTCTAAGCTAGTATCCGACAGCGCAAAAGGACATGTCTCAACTCAAGTCAAAGGAACACTGGTGAGCATTACTGATGTCGTTATCTCTTTCATCTCATATCTTGATCCCTGCTAAAGAGTTGTAGCTGAAGCAGCACCAGATATACCTTTCTATACAGAAGATCAGAGGTTGAGTCTCCACCAACGATAGATTTCACTCTCCAAGTGTTACTATCTATGCAGTGTGTGTGTGTGTGTGTGTGTGTGTGTGTGTGTGTGTGTATATATTGACCCCTCTAACAACCTGGTCAAATGTGTGTGTGCAGGGTTATTTAGATCCTGAATACTACATGACACAACAACTGACAGAAAAGAGCGACGTTTACAGCTTTGGTGTAGTAATGCTTGAGCTGGTTACGGCTAAGCAACCTATAGAGAAGGGAAAGTACATTGTGCGTGAAGTGAGAAATGCAATGGACGGACATGATGAAGAGACATATGGATTGAGGGATATAATTGATCCGAGTATTAGAAATGCAACTTATCTTATAGGGTTTGGGAGATTTGTGGAGTTGGCCATGCAATGCGTTGAAGAATCAGCTGCAAAACGGCCAACAATGAGTGAAGTGGTGAAGAAACTTGAAAATATATTAACAAATGATGGCCTTAATACAAACTCAACCTCGGCAGCGTCATCGGCTACGGAGTTTGGATTAACCGGAAGTGGTTCACGGCATCTATACAACGACAGCCAGCTTCAAAAGGATGTTAATGATAGTGATAGCTTTGACTACAGCGGAGGATACACTCTTACAGCTAGAGTGGAACCCAAGTAGCAGATTACAAGTTCATTGCTTTTTTTAAAAAAATTGCTATAATTCTCTGTTTTTTTTTTTTATAATTGTTAGGGTCCTGGAAACATATTTAACAATAAAAATGATCATATGGACATATAAGTATCAAGGAATGGGTACATGATTCATGAAAGAAGAACATCAAATGAAGTTCTCTATTACTCCATTATTTGGAAAATCAAGTTCTTAATAAAAGCTTGAGTGTTTTTTTTTTAATGAAGTACCTATTCAATACAGTTTCATTATTTATTAGTTTTGTCTCTTATTTTTAATTAAAAATTTGCACATTTATTTTTTGAAACGAAAAGAATCATACACATAATACTCCAAGAAACTACTTATGAGACAAACTTGAAAGGTCATTGTGGAAAGCACTGCTCATGATTCATAATTGTAGCCTTACATAGTTTTCTACTAAAAACAGTACATTAACATTATTGAAGATAGTTTAAGAAATAAAATTGAACTATTTGATGTCAACCCTAAAGAAGGGGTTGTTTCGAAAGGACATGACAAACAAAATATTAAGTAATATTTAAGGTTCTGGATTTCTTTTTTAGTCTCTCTCAATTTAAGTTTCTTAGTTTGTTTTATTCTTAAAATGGACAATATAATCCACTTGCTACATTGACAAGTGACAATAACAACTCACTTATTATTCTCTACCAATTTTCTCTTTCATACTTCACTTTTTATACTCACAACATTTAACTTTTTCTTAATCTCCGTGTGTGTAAAGTCAAACTAAAAACATTAAATTGAGAGGGAGGAAGTATTTGGATAGGTTGCCCCTTCTCTAGCTTTTTCTTTCTTTAATTTTTTATATTTTTAAATTATTAAATATATAACTAAAAGAAAAACATCAGCACAAATCAGGAAAATACAAATCTGAGCTATCAAGGGCCATCGACATTTAGGAGATTAGGCCCATTCCAATTCAATTCCATAATTGTACTAACAATTAATGGACAAAAAACAAGTAAATGACATTCAGTGACGAGTCTAATGTGACGGAAGAAATACCTCCTCAGGCTCAGGCTCAGGCTCAGGCTATCTCCCTGAAATCATCGAAAACGAGTACGACATTGATTTAGATGACACCGGCAAGCAACTATCCAATCGCCCCGACATTGCTCTAGCAAAAGCTCTCGGCTTTCTCCGTTGTTGACCCTCATTCCCATCTTCCTCCACCGCCAAAAAGTCAACCATGATCATTTGACATACCGGTGGCTCTCCGGCCACCGCCCGCCCTTCCAACCACTCCACCACCTGCCCCATACTTGGCCTCCGCCTCGGCTTCTCTTGTATACACCACAATGCAACATACACTAATTTCAAAACATCCTTTTCTTCAACTTTAACCCCTCCATCATCAACTAGTCTTTGATCCAATAGTTCCATCACTTTCCCTTCCCTCAATTTTTGGCACACGATCTTCGGAAAATACTCTATTCTCCGGCTACGATCGTTTGCATTCTCGATCACCGTCATAGTTCTCCGGCCTCCGATCATCTCCAATAGTACCATTCCGTAGCTGTAGACGTCCGATTTCTCCGATACGCCTAATTCCAGTAGCCATTCCGGTGCTAAGTATCCTTTAGTCCCCCTTAGTGTTGTTACAACTCTACTCTCGTCTATCCCCATCAGCTTCGACAATCCGAAATCCGAAACAACTGCGCGATAATTATGATCCAGAAGAATGTTTTCGGGTTTTACATCGAGATGTAAGATCTTGGATCTGCAATCGTGATGAAGATATGATAGCGCTTTTGCTACGTCAATTGCAACCCTAATTCTTAAATCCCAAGACAAACATCCACTGGGTTGATTTTGAGTTTGATTTTGATTTTCCTCAGAAGTGCTTGATTTTCTCGGGAAAATCCATCTAGCTAACGATCCGTTCGGTATGTGATCGTAGACAAGGTAACGAGGAGGTTTAGTTGATGGGCTGCAATAACCAATTAGACGAACGAGATTCAAATGTTGTACACTGGCAATGGCGGCAACTTCCGATCTGAATTCCTTCTCGCCTCTCTCTTCACCTTCGATTCGTTTTACCGCCACCAGAGTACCGTCCTTGAGAACGCCGTAGAACACTGACGCCGAACCACCTCGGCCGATTAAAGTCTGGAAGTTACCGGTGGCTTCCTCCAGTTCCTTAAGCCGGAATTTAGTCGGAACTCCGGCGACTTTTCGTAAAAAACTGTACTCCAATCGGAGCTCGTTTCCTTCGGAAACATGTTGACTTTGCATGATTCTCATTCTTCGGTTGGCCCGATTTCTGATGAAGAAACAAGCGAAAACAGCTAGAATTGCAGCTAAATCTGCCCCTAAAATGAGGAAAAATGTCTGGGTAAGTCGTAGTGTGACGCGGGCGACGATGATCACGGTGATGAGGGCTGTGATTAGTGAAATGGCGATTATGTTTGCTTTCTTGTCCTCCATTGAAGAAATTTTCTTGATGATAAAATTTGGAAAAAGGAGATTTTCATTTTTGAATTCCTATCTTTATTAATTTCTGCAGTAAAATAGGTATAAGTCTTAGTCATCACAGGTTGACTATTAAACCTTTACATTATGTTGACGAGTACCTATTCCGTGTATTTTTTTTCGTTTTTTCCTCTTGACTTCCGTAAGTACTACTTCCACCTTCCGCCCCATTTCAATTGAGTCTTTCGTCCTATTTCAATTGAGCTATGATATCTTTTCACACTTTAAAAAAAATAAAAAAATTAAATGAATAAATAATTAAAAGTGGGTAGAAGATTAAAGGAGAAAAAATATAAAAATTAAAAACATTTAATAGAAAAGAGAATGAGTGAAAGGAATAGTAAGTTAATAATTTGTTTTTTTGTAAATATATTAAAATTATAAAAGTATAATGAATGGTTTTTTTGTAAATATATAAACATTATGAGGATATAAATATCTGAAACACTGTTCACTTTTTTTCATTTATGGAATGTCTCATTTGAAATGAAACATCCCAAAAAGAAAAGTGACTCAATTAAAGTGAGACGAAGGAAGTATATTCATTCTTTCGTTAAAAAATAAAAAAATTTATATGGCATAGTAACATCATTAAAATACTCCCTCTGTCCCACGTAAATGCGGACTTATTTTCATTTTGGTCCGTTTCACGTAAATGTGGATTGCCCAAAATGAAAACAAATATTCACTATTTCACCTACTCATTCTCTCTCCTACTTCACTTTTACACTCACAACATTCTCTCTTCTAATTATTCCTTCCACTCATTTTCTCTCATATTTAATTCTTTATACTCACAAACACCCCTTCCACCTATTTCTCTCTTTTATTATTTCTTAATTTTCACACCCAAAAAGTTAGTCCACATATTTAATACTACCTCCGTCCCGGTCTAAATGTCCAAAAATGGGTCCGGCGCGGGAATTAAGGAAAGTGAGGTAGGAAAGAGAAAAAGTGAGGTAGGAAAGAGAAAAAATTTAAATGTTGTGAGTATGAAAAATTAAATAGGAGAGAGAGAATGATAGGAGAATAGTTAGAGAGAATGTTGTGAGTGTAAAAGTAAAGTAGGAGAGAGAATGAGTGGGTTGAATAGTGAAAAAAACTTTCCTTTTTTGGAAATGAGACATTTTCAATGGGACGCCCAAAAAGGAAAGTTTGGACATTTAGATTGGGACGGAGGGAGTATTTAAGTAAAGGGACGGAGGGAGTATTAAATTGGCCCTAAAAGTTTATGAAGTTAGCTGATGTGGAGCATAGCCTTTTCATCACCATTTGTGTATGTGAAGTTTATGAAGTTACATATACTATATATATATATATATATATATATATATATATATATACTCTCTCCGTTCGCTTATAAAGTTCACACTTTCTATTTTGGGCGTCCGTTTACAAAGTTCACACTTTGTTTCTTTCCTAAAAAGGAAACCTTAAATCACTATTATCTCCACTCATTCTCTCTCCTACATTATTTTAATACTCACAAACCATTATAATTTACTATTCCCTCCACTCATTCTCTCTCCTACTTTATTTTCACACTCACAATACTTTCAATATAATACTCCCTCCTTAATTAACGTGTAAACAGTAAGTGTGAACTTACTAGGCGGACGGAGGGAATATATATTTTGCAACAACTTAAAGCACTACTCCCTCCGTCCCAATAGAAGCTGTCCGTTTTTTGCCTTGTACGCAAATTAATAAAATGGGTGGAAAGAAAAAATGTTGTGAGTGTAATTTGAAAATAGGAGAGAGAATGAGTGGAGGGAATAGTAAATTATAATGGTGTTGTGAGTATTAAAATAATGTAGGAGAGAAAATGAGTGGAGGGAATAGTAAAGATTCCTTTGCCAAAAAAGGAAAGTGAAAGCTATTAACGGGACACCCAAAATGGCAAAATGGAAAGCTATTATTGAGACGGAGGGAGTATATTTTATAATAATAATAATAATAATAATATTAATAATATTAATATGCATGCGTATGATTAGTCAACTACTTGTAGGCCTCCTCCAAACTTTGACTTTTTCAACAGTGTACCACTCAACTCTTCCACTCATGACTCAACCATGAGAGTTTGACCAGAGTTTTTTTCCTTCTTCATACACGTTGTTTAATGACATGAAAATTTTAGGAAAGTACATTTGCATTTAATTACATCACTAATAGAGGCGTCCAAAAACAGAATCGGACCGGACTAATCGATCCATTTTCAATCGGTCAAAATTGATCGATGCGGTTAAATCGGAATCGTTTAATCGAAATTAGATTTTTGAAGGTTCGATTACGGTTGGAAGGTTAAGGAATTTAACCGGAAGAATCGGCATTATTAGTTTGAATTTGATCGATTCTTGCCTTGACCTTGACCGATCTTTGCCTTGCCTTGCCTTGCTTTAATCGATCCTAACTGTTAAAAAGTTAACTTTTTATTCAAAAACTGTTACAAAATTAACTTTTTTCGTAACTGTTTTTAATTCTGTTAAAAATTTCTTTTAAAAACCTAATTTGAAAAATAAAAAAAATAAAAAGAATAATAAAAAATGGTTAACCAGTTAACCGGCAAATCGGTCTAACCGATAAACCGTAAAACCGTAACCGGCTAAAGCGGTTAACCGATTCGGTTGGAAAATTTGAAGGTTGAAACCGCCGATTAATTCGATAACCGTGAACCACCGATTAACCGAATCGGCCACGTCTAATCGCTAGGGTTTGGTTTAAACTCTTTAATAAGCAGGGTATTTATTTATTTATAAAATAAGTAACACATTTTCAATAAAAATAAGCTATAAGGTGATTTTATAGAAAAAGCAAACAATGAAACAGTATAATATAGGGTCATTGCCCCATAAATTCCTTTTTTTTAAAATCTATGCTCAATAAGTTCCTTTATGATGTTGTATTATGTTTCGAAAATAAAACATCAATTAAGGCCATAATACTGCATTTCGGCGGCCGCCGGTGACCGGAGTCCGAAGCCCATGAACCGGCGACCAGATTTCGACCTCCGGCGATTGGATTCCGGCGACCTGCTGCCGGATTTCGGCCAAAATTGTCGTATTCCGGTGAAAATTGACCGAATTCCTGCGAAAATTGATCAGAATCAGGCATGCGGCGATAGCAGACGGCGGCAGCGGAGCTGGGCTGTGGCGGAGGCGGTGGTGCGAATGCAGTATTATGATTTTAAACTACTGCATAACTAAATGTTGTATTATACATAATATAACATGAGAACTTATGGGGCATTTTAATACAATGAAAAACTTAGTGGGAAGTGATTTGTTCCAAAAGAAACTTATGGGGCAAATTCCCTATAATATAAGATCATATTAACAAAAAATTGAATTACGTTCATTATATATGATTTCTCCAACAACTAAAAAGTTTGAGAGCAGTTGATAACCGGATTCCGACCTCCGGCGATCGGATTCCGGCGACCTGCTGCCGGATTCCGGCCAAAATTGTCGTATTCCGGTGAAAATTGATCGAATTCCTGCGAAAATTGACCAGAATCAGGCACGCGGCGATAGCAGACGGCGGCAGCGGAGCTGGGCTGTGGCGGAGGCGGTGGTGCGGATGCAGTATTATGATTTTAAACTACTGCATAACTAAATGTTGTATTATACATAATATAACATGAGAACTTATGGGACATTTTAATACAATGAGAAATTTAGTGGAAAGTGATTTGTTTCAAAAGAAACTTATGGGGCAAATTCCCTATAATATAAGATCATATTAACAAAAAATTGAATTACATTCATTATATATGATTTCTCCAACAACTAAAAAGTTTGAGAGCAGTTGATAACCAAAGCATATAAAATATTGTAAGGATATATTATGGTTTGCATTGAAAAAACTATTATGCATCTAAACTTGTGCAATGACCTTGGCAGCAACCACTAAATAAATAAACAAATTAATATCTTCTAATAATATTCATTTCAATTATCATTTGTTACACTACATTAAAAAAACCTCATATGAAAATGCTCAAGTGAAGGAGAAGAAGAAGATATTATTCACTTTTATTATCTTGTATTCATGCTATGAAGGTTTACACTTGATTTTTACACATCTCAATGATGGAATTAATTATACATAAACCCTAGAATAATGCGGAATATTTATTCTAGGACAATCATGCTTCATGTTATCAAAGATTATGGAACGATAGACAAACCTGAATCCATAGCAATATCTTGAGAATCCTTTGATGAAGACTTGATGAACGATTATTGCCTTCCAATTGATCCGTAGGGTTCTTGGAATTCAATTGATAATGGGAATCAAGAGAATAAAACCTAGGTAGGTCAATTGGGGACCATAACCCTATATTTATAATGACCTAGTATGTTAGTCAGCCCATTATAGATTAACAACTAGGCCCCTTAGGTATCTACACATATTAATTATAGATCCCATACTTATAAAGATGACTTGGGCCCCCTTCAACTTTAGTAGATCACTTTATTAGGCCCAAATACTTTAATATTTAATGTGACATATACAATTAATTATAGTGCACATACGTCTATGTGCCCAAAGACTTTATTTATTATACTAGTATATGTAAAGTCCATAAAATATTTCAACAATCTCCCACTTGGACTTACACATGTACATAGTATAATACCTTAGTTTAATTGCATATCACATTATAAACCTTAACAGCAATGCTTTACCAAATTGTGTCATCTTAAACCAATCCGGTCCATTAGTCAAATCAACATAAGGATCAAAGAGGTTTTCGTCACTATTAGCGCAACTAGACCCATCAGTGGTCACATATATTAACTCAACTAAATGACATGGATCAAGTATGGATGTGTAGCATGGAATAACATGTAATGTGATCTTCACATGTCTATTCTCAACTGGTCCAACCTTATTTTGAGATCAACCAAATATTCGTAGTGCAAAATAACTTTATTAACCAAAACCGAAAAACCAAATATACTTATAACAATAAATGTAAGAGCAAAATACAAAACTCCCACTCAATCTAAGCATACTCTAGTGATACAACACCCATACAAGCAATGTGCTCGTGAAAAACCTTCGGTGTTACACCCTTAGTAAGCGGATCCGCGACCATGGAGTTAGTCCCAATATGCTCAATACAAATCTGTCCACTCTGAATCCGTTCCTTAATAGCAAGATACTTAATGTCTATGTGCTTAGACTTAGACGAGCTCTTGTTGTTATTGGAATACATAACTGCCGACTTATTATCACAAAATAACTTTAATGGCCTTTCAACGCCACCTAATATGCGCAGCCCAGTGATAAAATTCTCGCAACCAAATTGCGTGATTTGATGCCTCATAACACGCCACAAACTCGCCTCCATCGTAGAAGTAGCAACAAGTGTCCGCTAACACTCTTCCAAGAAACTCGCTCCTCCACAAAGTAGATAAACGTAGCCCGAAGTAGACTTACGACTATCTTGGCATCCAAAGAAAGTCGGAATCCGAATACCCAATGATCTCAAGTCTATCCGACTTTACGTAAGTGAGCATATAATCCTTTGTTCTCTGTAAATAACGCATGACCCTCTTGCCGCTATCCAATGATCCTTTCCAGGATTGCTAAGGTATCTCGCCTAAAACACCAACTATGAATGCTAGGTCTGGGCGAGTGCAAACTCGAGCATACATCAAGCTCCCTATAGCCGAAGCATAAGGGATGCTATTCATTTCCTTAGATTCAATCTCATTCTTGGGGCACCGAGCAAGATTGAATTTGTCACCTTTAGCCACCTGGGGTGTCACCCATTTTACAATCCCGCATGCCAAATCTCTTAAGTACCTTATCAATGTAACTCTTTTGTGACAATCCAAGAATACCTCGAGAACGATCTCTGTGTATTTGAATTCCTAATACAAAAGATGGATCTCCTGATCTTTCATCTCAAATTTCTTTGAGAGAAATCTATTAGTTTCATGCAGTAAGTCCGTATCATTTGTGGCTAGTAGGATGTCATCCACATATAAAACCAGAAAAATATATTTACTCCCACTGAACTTGTGGTAGACACAATCATCAACTGTATTTGTCGTGAAACCAAATGACAATACAACTTGATGAAATTTGTAATACCACTGACGGGATGCTTGTTTGAGTCCATAGATGGATTTCTTGAGTTTGCATACCATATCCTTTGAATCTTTTGAAACCAAGGTTTCTGGTTGCACCATATAAATTGTTTCTTCAATGTCTCCATTAAGAAACGCAGTCTTAACATCCATCTGATGTAACTCTAGGTCATAATGTGCCACTAATGCCATAATGATTCTAAAAGAGTCTTTCGAAGAAACCGGAGAGAAAGTCTCTTTATAATCTATTCTTTCTTTCTGAGTAAATCCCTTAGCGACAAGACGTGCCTTATGTCTTTCTGCATTGCCCTGTGAATCCCTTTTAGTTTTAAATATCCATTTGCAACCAATAGGTTTCACTCCTTCTGGCAATGGGACAAGATCCCATACATCATTGTCTTTCATTGATTTAATCTCATCATCCATAGCGACTATCCACTTTTGAGAGTTAGAACTACCAATGGCCTCATGAAAGTTGATTGGATCATCTTCCAATTGACCAATGTCTACCTCTTGTTCATTTAGAAATACCAAGTAATCATCCGAAATGGCACTTCGTCTCTCTCTAGTGGATCTTCTTAAAGGCACTTGTTCTTGAGGTTGTTGAGCTTGTTCCTCATGGACAACTAGAGGGATATTGACAATGTCTTCTTGATCCAAATTTTGTTCTTGAACCACATCAGGATTGAGATCCAAATCATGGTCAAGGACAATTGTAGGAAGAGGAATGGTAACCGGAACCTCTTCAAAGACAAAATCATATCTAACTTGTCCCCCCACAAGCTCAACATCCTCAAAGAATTGAGCATTTCCCGTGTCAAAAAAGTTTCTGGATTTGGGATCGTAAAACTTAAAGCCCCTTGACCTTTCAGAGTAACCAACAAAGTAACTACTAACAGTCCTTGAGTCCAACTTCTTTTCATTAGGCCTGTAAGGCCTTGCCTCAGCGGACATCCCCAAATGTGTAAATGCCTTAATACAGGTTTCTTGCCTATCCATAGTTCATAAGGGGTTTTGTTAGCAGCCTTTATGGATACCCTGTTAAGGAGATAAACTGCAGTCTTTAATGCCTCTCCCCAGAGTGAGTCTGGTAAAGTAGTATGACTGATCATACTTCTTACCATTTCTGTAAAGTTCGATTTCGTCTTTCAAAGAACACCATTCATGCTAGGTTTGCCTGGCATGGTGTACGAGGGACGATACCGCACTCCTCTAGGTATTTAGCAAAAGGCCCAGTGACGTTGTTCACCCGATCCGTCATTTACGCCATAGTATTCACCACCACGGTCGATTTGACTTTCTTTATTGTTTTGCCATGTTGATTTTCAACCTCGGCCTTAAACTTTTGAACATATCCAATGCCCGTGACTTTTCATGGATCAAATATAGGTAACCATAACGAGAGTAATCGTCTATGAATGTAATGAAATATTCTTGACCATTCCACGAGGGTGTAGGAAATGGTCCACATATATCCGTATGAATTAATTCCAAAACATTCGTAGCTCTCTCAGCTTTTAATTTGCTTTTGTCTGTTTGTTTTCCCTTAATACACTCAACACATATTTCATCATCTGATTTGTCAAGTGTTTCAATAATTCCGTCCGACACAAGCCTTTGCATTCTCTCGTTTTGATATATGTCCTAATCGCTTGTGCCATAATGACATGGAATTATTGGTAGTAAATTTGCGTTTAGTACCACGTGTTTCCACATGCAGTTTTCATGATATGAAGCAACATGATTCCAACATATAAAGATTATCATAAACCGACAAAGTACTAGATCCAATAAACTTAGAATTATATGAGAAACGACATTCACCATTTGCAAATGAACAAGTAAATCCTTCTTTGTCCAAAACTGAAATGGAAACCAAATTCCGTCTAAAAGACGGTACCACATGTGTCTCATACAAATCTAAATAAAATCCAGACTTTAATAATAATCTAAAAGTTCCGATTGCTTCAACTTCAATAGAATTGCCGTTCCCCACATAGATGAATCTTTCAGCATCACTTGGCTTTCGGCAGTTCAGGCAACCCTGCATAGACACACTGATGTGAGTAGAAGAACCAGAATCTAACCACCAAGTGTGTCTAGGCACTGAAACCAAATTAACCTCAGAACAAACAAAAGCAAGAGATATACCTTTCTTTACACGCCATGCGTGATATTTAGGGCAATCTCTCTTCATATGATCCATTTCCTTACAGAAAAAACAACCTGGATCCTTATCTTGTCCCTTGGACGTTGACGTTGCTAAATCCTTAGCTTGTCCCTTCGATACTTTATGTTGCTTTTTCTTTGGCTCATTGACCGCAGTTTCTTTAGCCTTCCTTTTCTTGTTATAGCCCGAAGAGGAAGCCGCAAAGTGAGCACTCTCGCCTTTTTCGACTTTAACCTTGATTCCTCTTGCACACAGTGAAATGAACTCATTAAGAGTCCACTTTTCCTTCTGGCAATTGAATGTTACTTCAAATTGCCCAAACTGTGGTGGAAGAGAGATCATAACCATATGAACAAGCATGTCATCCGACAGCTCGAACTTGAGAGCCTTAAGTTTAGATGCCAAATTGGCCATCTCCATAATGTACTCACGCAAGGTTCCCTTTACCTTTATACCTCATGGCAACAAGATTACGCAAAAGCGTGCTTGTTTCTGCCCTTTCATTCTTAGCAAAACGCTTTTCAAGCTCTGTAAGGAACGTCATTGCAACTTTCTCATCATCTATATCGCCTCTGAATGATTCTGGGATGCTTTTCTTCATGATCATAAGCACATGCGATTTGAGCGTTCCCACTTTTCCATATCCTTCTTAGCTTGAGATGTACTCGTGCTAGTCAGGTCAGTAGGTTTTGGCTCCCTGAGTGCAAGGTCTAGATCCATAACTCCCAGAACAATCAGCACATTTTCTTTCCAGCTCTTAAAATTCATCCCATTCAGCATGGGAATCGAGTTGATGTTAGCAGATACATTAGAAGCTGATGAATTAACTGAATAGAGAACAAAAATAAAACAAATAAGCTCACATATAACTTTAAGCAGATAAATGTTTGAAATTAAAATTATCCCATTACAAGAAAATCGACGCAACATTAATTTTAATCTTTGGATAGAAAATTAACTTGCAAGTGATTTTCTTGATGTAGAAATCAAATATTAACAGTAAGATCCTGTCAAATACCAAGCCTTTCTTTGGACCGACTCAATATTCACATGGACACTTAATAACTGTTACATATTTATCTCCACAAACGAATTTGAATTTCTGCCAAATAATAGCCTTCCTTTGGGCCGACCATTACCCGCATGAAAAACAAACACGCTAAAGCTTCAAATAATCATGTATTTTAAATTAAAAAATTTCATAGGAGAGGTTACTTTGGTAACATGCTACGTAAATTTAATAACATAAAATACAAGATGTGTTCGAATAAACGAACCCAAAGTAATTTCAAACATGGGCATAACTTAAACATTATTATTGAAATTTAAAATTATTAATTCCATAATAATAATTTCAATAAATAATATTAATCCAAAACACATAATAATATATTACCAAACTCCGATAATTAAACCAGATCTATTAACTAGCTTATTTTCAACTACAATAGAAAGATTTATGGTTAGAAGAGAGATTGAGATTGCCCAAGAACAGAGAGATGGCTCAAGATCTACTCTGCTCCGACTTGAGGTAACCGGAATTGGTGATTCAGTCTCCCTCTAAAATTGTTTTCTCAGATCTAATAAATTCATCGAAGTACGCACAAATTCAAATCAGATCTAAAATGAAAACATCATAAACATTTACCGAAAAAGACGATCGCTAGAACGATCGTAGAGCCGCTTCGTCTCTGGGAGACATCCATGGCTGCTCTCTCTCTCTACGTATACGATTTGTTTTTTTTTTTCAATTTTGAGATTTGAATCAATATATTTTCTATTCTTGGTTTTCGACAGTTGTGAAACAAAATTGAAGGAGTTCATCTCCTCCCCCAACTTAAATTAAATCATAAACAGAATAATTAATTCGATTCAAATAATCTCAACAACAAAGCAAGATTAAGGCTCTGATATCACTTGATGAAATTAATTATACATAAACCCTAGAATGATGCGGAATATTTATTCTAGGACAATCATGCTTCATGTTATCAAAGATTATGGAACGATAGACAAACCTGAATCCATAGCAATATCTTGAGAATCCTTTGATGAAGACTTGATGAACGATTATTGCCTTTCAATTGATCCTTAGGGTTCTTGGAATTCAATTGATAATGGGAATCAAGAGAATAAAACCTAGGTAGGTCAATTGGGGACCATAACCCTATATTTATAATGACCTAGTATGTTAGTCAGCCCATTATAGATTAACAACTAGGCCCCTTAGGTATCTACACATATTAATTATAGATTCCATACTTATAAAGATGACTTGGACCCCCTTCAACTTTAGTAGATCACTTTATTAGGCCCAAATACTTTAATATTTAATGTGACATATACAATTAATTATAGTGCACATACGTCTATGTGCCCAAAGACTTTATTTATTATACTAGTATATGTAAAGTCCATAAAATATTCCAACACTCAATTGTTTAGTTTAATGAAAAAGTGTCACCTTCATCCCATAAAGATCGTGTTATTTGGAAAGTCTAACTTTTATTGTTGATTCTTTACTCACTTTTACATTTTTGAAAACTGACAATATCAAATACTAATGAATAATGCAAAATCGTTTTGAGACATGTAAAACTAATATGCTAGAAATAAATTACCTCAACATAAACACAGCTTCCTAACTTCCATGAAAAAACAAAAATTAACACCCTTGTTAAATGATTAAAAAAAATGTATAATCGAATAATTTATAGACTTAAACATACATATACCTAAACTTTGGCATTGTTGAAGATCCATGTTCCTAATTAAGTTGCTGCAAGTTAGGCTCCGTTTGTTTCGACGTAAAACATTTTTCGGAAAACGTTTTCCGGAAAATGTTTTCCTGTAAAATGTTTTACGAAGGTAGGGCGTAAAATGTTTTACGGAGGAAGGGTGTAAAATATTTTCGAATGTTTGGTAAGGAAAATGTTTTCCGGAAGGGCATAAAATGTTTTTTATTATTATTATTATTATTATTATTATTATTATTATTATTATTATTATTATTATTATTATTATTATTATTATTATTATTATTATATTTTATTATTATTATTATTACTATTATTATTATTATTATTATTATTATTATTATTATATTTTATTATTATTATTTATTATTATTATTGATGTGGCAGATTTTGTATATATTATTTCCCTCATTTTACTATGTATTTTCATTCATTTTGATGTACTTAGACTAGTTTTGATGTATTTGAGGCATTATTTACCATTTGAGCTTTTATTGTAATCTGGGGGTAAAATAGTATTTATTTAGTTATTTTTTCGGATGTAATTTTGGTGAGCTTCAAAGTCATGCCTCGAGTATCAAGAATAGTTAAAGTCAAAGCAAAGTCAAAGTCAACCGAAGCGGAGGAGTATAGGTTCAAACTGCAATTTTTGGAATTTGAGGTACTGTTCTGCATTATTGAAAAATTCAGGAATTAATGTGAAGAATTAAAAGATTGCAGGGATCAGAATGAGTTTAGGAGAATACTCTATGGAGGATCCAAGTGAAAATCAAAAATTAAGAAATTGGTTTTACTGTGCACGTGTTGTTGAATTAAAGGCATGTGAAGACCAAGGAAAAAGGCGTTGACCGGGGCAATTTTGTGTTGACCGCAGAGGAAGGATTTAATATAATTTTAATTTCTTTTT